>JAOUZG010028580.1:1545037-1569799 GCA_026289955.1 Argiope argentata | reverse complement strand
AATGGGTTTAAGGGAATGAGATCTGTAACATACAAGGTTGTATACAGATATATGATGCACTTTGTTCAATGAACTTAGTTAACCCAATAAAAAGTATTCCATTCAATATTTATTTAACTCAATGTCCTGGGAGGAAATGAATTGCTTATATTTGTCTCCAGAAAAATGGCCAGACTACTTTTATTACCAATGAATAAGTTATAAAACAGCAGAAGAATAATATAATTCCTTAACTCAATTTTTTGAGTCAACATTTATATCCACTGTAAATAAGTGCTATTATAAATATTTTTCAAAATACAAAGATCAATAAGCATTGGCAGCCCAAGGTTTAATTTTTTATAATTCTTAGAAACTGTCGTTCTCGAAAGAATCCTAGGAAACAAAATAGCCTCGATTTAAATGGTTAAAAAATGTGATGAAATCTTAACCAAAAATTACAATTACATTGGTTTTTTTAAATTTAAAAAAAAGAAAAAAAAATTCTATAGCATTTAAAGGTAGATACGGCATTATAAAAGTAAAAACTAAATTTCAATATTGCTAAAGTAATTCAGATTTTCAAATGACAATAGTTCTACCATATCAACATGAGATCATGCATTTAACAATTATTCAATATTAAGTAAAAAAGTATTCAACCTGGAATAGAATGCTACTAATCATTTTAAAATAAAAAATTTGTTGTTTTTTTCATGACAGAGAAATATTATAATCATTTTAAAATGCATTATATTCAAGAGATATTTGGCGGTAGCATTTGTTGCCATTAGTAATCTTTTCCTAAAGAATGAATACAAGTTGCTACTTATGACGTCTGAGGAATCGACAATCTGGCACCTCAATGTTTTTAAAGGGGATTTACCTATTCACTTATTCCTTTCATACAGTATTGCATTTCTAATTGATGGCTTCTTTGTTTACAGAAGCTTCTTCGCATGCTCTTCGAAGCTATGCCGCTTGTAGAAGTACGTGTGATATTATCTTTCATGAAAATGGTTTCGATTTCGTTACGCTTCAAACTTGCTCAATGTCTTAGATTGAATTACATTATAAACTAACCGCCTTTGCCGACAAGCTGGTATGCCATGCTTAATGCTTGTTAAAAGTTCCAATTAAATATTTTGTGTAACTTTTCTTTTAATAAATTTTTCATCAAAATATCTTTAAACTTCAAATTTTGATAGTCATATAATTTATTCGTATTATTTATTATAGGGATCTTAAGCCATAATGTACTACATATCTCTCTGATTTTCTGTCATCTCTCGTAAAACTTTAAATCATTATGGAAAAGATTAAACTGAAATTAATATTAAAGCAATTTCTGACTAATACCAAGCATTTTTTTAAATATGAATACTGAACTCAGAATGGTTCAGTATTTAAGTGTTATGTGTTACAGAATAATTTTCCTAATTCACGTAATATCTCAAGAATTATTCGACAAACATTTCCCAGATTCATCATAAAGCTCTATTTTTAGTTTCACTTTCAAAAGGGTTTAAATAATGTTAATAACATTATTTTGTTTTTTTTTTTATTTTTTGTCTATAAATATATTACAAAAAATTGTAAAATCTAAATTTTATATAATCCTTTAATCCCAAGGAATTTTATTCTGTGCAATATTCTTGACACTTCACCTTTAAATAAATAAATAAATGTTTCTGTCTTCTGCTATCAAATCTGGTCTATTTATGAAGTTTTGAGTGGAATAGTTTAGAAAATAAATGATCTTAAGCCAATTTGTCTTGAGAAACCCTGGGCACTGATTGAGGTATCATCTTTGAGATTATCTATGAATTAGTCTTAAATCTCCCTTTTTAATCGAATAGTGAAATTCAAATTTTCATAATTCAGTTAGACTTAATGATTGATTTAGTTGATTAGATTTCAACTCTTTTTATTTGAAATATTGGTGTCTCAAGAATATTTTGGTAAATTTGATTCACAGAGCAGATTATCAAGATCAAAACTAAGCATTCATATTTTATTAAAGCATTTATTGATTCAAGTTGATTATTTATTTCATTATCTCATAAAATATAATTATTTATCTATTATTTTAACACACGCATTTCTATTATTAAAGTTTTAAAAATTAGCTGTTGAGCCCTGAATCAAGAAGATATATATTATACTATGTTTGCCTTAAAAAAGTGAATTGATAATGAAGATTTTGTAAAAGATCACAGAAACCTTTATCGTATTTATTTCTTTATCTTTTCTTTATCTTCTTTACTTATAATAAAGCACAATGTGTGTGTGTCTGTTGGCGATGTACAGGCCAGACCATTCGACCTACAGCTGCCAAATTTGGTATATGTATACCTTGGATGCCGGGAATGTGCACCTCGGAGCTCTTTTTTGAAATTTTAATTAAAATTTTAATTAATTAAAAAGTAACCCAAATTTTGACGTTTTTTCGCTATAACTTATTACAGCACAAAATTGATTTTTGCATCACGTTAAAGCTCAAAAAATTAACTTTTCAATGATACTAACGTTTTTACCTATAAAATAAAATTCCATTTTTAAAGAATTTTTAAACATTTAATTTAATCGTATTTTTCAACAATTTATTTCGTATAAAAATAAAAATAAAACTTTATCTTCACGGCGATCTCAAAAAAATCAGCTTTTAATAAAATGTTGCCATCACATTTTCAGAAATTCTAATTTTAAAAAAGTTAATTACTGCCAAAAATAAAACAGAAAAATATAATTTTCATCACGTGATTATATGAAATGAAATAAATAGGAAATGCGATATTTTTTAAACAATAAAGGCAAGAGTTAATTTTTCTTGATCGTTTGCTATATCAAAATTATTAATTCAATTAAAGAATCAAAATAAATAAAATTACAAAGTAAAAATATATTACAAAAGTGCGACAGTTAAAACTAAAAAAGAATTTTTAGAAAAGCACCAAACGATAGTCTTCTGAAAGCGAGATTAATTATTTAAAAGCAAGAAATCATAAACGAACTTGAAAATGACGTCATTTCAAAGAAACGACGAACAAAAAGCAATTAATAATCAGTAGTAGTAAAATATTTTTGCATTCTTTTTTTTTAATTTTTAAAGCCATAAGAAATGTTTTGAATTGTTACTTTTACTTATGTGAAGAAGATATTTTGTGCAAATCAGAGAATTCGCCTTCGTGATTGTAATTTATCTCCGCCTTTTAATGAATCATCTATATTAATAAAAATGTTTCTCGAAATGCGTTGCTAAGCGCAAAACTAGAGAACGGCTCGACCGATTCGGCTAATTTTAACGGGGCGCCTAGGCCCGGCAGGGGCTTATCCCCGGTAAATTACTGTATGAATAGCGACCTAACTGTCAATTAATTGCCGTGGAATGTAAGGAAGAAGCGACTATCAACTGCACACACATGGCCACCGAAGCTGGAGTGAGAATCTTGGGACGACGCCAGGTCTTAAGTAGTAGGTATCAGGCAGCGGTGGAGAACCAATCAGATGGCAGGATTGCTGTAGCAGTAGAGATGGCTTTACTGGAACATCGTGTAGAGACTTTTGGCTTTGAACTTGGGTGGGTGAGGTGGTGAGCGTCAGGACTCATAACTATAGGTTGTTTTTTGGGTGAGGGTGCGGGGGTATACCATTGCCGCAATTAAGAGAGAGTAGATTTAAAAAATTTAAAAAGTAGAAGTTAAAGTTTAAATAAGAATATTACGAGGTCTTTTAGTTTTAGTATTAGGGGGATAGATGGGTATATTAGCAACTGCATCATTTTCAATATTACAAAGATTGTTAAAGAATTTAGTAGCAAGTTTTTTAATGAATTGTTTAAGGGGGGGATAATCAAGACATTTATACATATCAGAATTATGCATGTAAGGCCTCATGCCACAAAAATTTCTAATTGTATTATTTTGGAGCCTTTCAACTAATCTTAAGTTAGATTTGGCGGCATACCCCCACACAGGACAGGCATAAGTGATTACTGGACGCAAATAGGCAGTGTAAATAAGTATTTTATTAGATCTAAACATTTTGGAGTTTCGAGAAATTAAGGGGTAGAATTTACGAGTTAGGTCTCGAAATTTTTTGGTAATATAAATAAAGTGGGGTTTCCAGGTTAGTTTTTGATCAAGTACAACGCCTAAATATTTACATTCCTTAGACCACGGGATAATTTGGTTTTTAATTTTAAGAGTGGGGGAATTTAATTTACCAGTAGATTTATTAAATAAAATTGCTTCGGTTTTACTAGCATTAATCTCTATTTTCCATTTCGTGAACCAGTCCTCAAGAGTTTGAAGGTATCTATTGAGAGCTATAGTGGCGTAATTAATATTTTTGTTTTTAGTTAGTATGGCTGTGTCATCAGCATATAAACACATCATGGTGTTAAATTGCTTGGGGATATCGTTAATAAATAGAATGAATAATATCGGACCTAGTTTAGATCCTTGTGGGACACCAGCCTGAATAATTTTGGTATCAGAGAATTCCTGATTAATTTTGATTTTGAAGGATCTGTCACTGAGGTACGATATTATGATTTTGATTAGGTGTGGTGGGATATTGTAGTTTATGAGCTTGTAAATAAGGCCATCTAGCCAAACTCTGTCGAAAGCCTTCTGAATGTCGAGGAAAAAAGCAGCAGTTTTTTGCTTATTTTCGAATCCTGATTCAATAAATTCTACAGTTGATCATTAATTTCATTCAATGTTGGGGGGGGGGAATCATTAAATTCAGTTGGTAAATGATTAAGAAAGCTTTCAACTGTATTACTTACAGCTTGTTCTGTAGTACTGTCGTGTAGGTTATTTAATTGAAATTGTTTCTCCAGGCTAAGAGCCAGGCAGTTTGCTTTATCTTTATCAGTTAATGCCATAATAACTGGGCCTTTAAGGGCCGGAATCCTTAGTTTTTTATTTTTGAAGGGCTTGACTAATTTCCAGATAGAACCATCTTCCGTGTTAACATTGATAAGTTTGTTTATAAATTCTTTATTTTCAAAGTTACTATTAATTTTTTCAATTTCTTTATTCAGAGAATTCATGAACCTCTTGAAAACTGGGTCACGGGTTTTTTGAAATTTTTTCCTGGCAAAATTTCTGTCTCTGATGAGTGATCTTAACCTAGGATCAATAAATTTTTGATTAATTTGTAGGGTGGTAGTGGCAAGATTTTTTGCATTAATTAATCGGTTTTCTAAGTAGGTGACAAGATTTTCAATTGTTTCGGTATTTTGGATATTTTCAAAATTTGGAATATCTTGCAGGCTAAGGTCTAATTTATAATTGTTCCAGTTGGTTTTAATTTTACGATCATTATTCGGGAGGGAATATTTGAAGAAAAAGTTTAGTAGAATTGGATTATGATCCGAGCTAAGTTCGGGGATTGAAACAATTTCATAAGGGTATAGGAAATTTTTGATAATAGTGAGGTCTAAAAAGCTAGCAGATTGGGGGCCAAATCGGGTGGGAGAATCAGGGGCTATGATTTCTAAACCAACTTGGAGAGCGAAGGATTTTAATGATTTGCCTTTAGGACAATTGTGATTACTTCCCCTGCTGACGTGGTGTGCGTTGAAATCACCGCAAAAAATTGGGTTGGATCCGGTTTGCATTAGGTTTTCTATGTCAAATGTGAAATTAGAGTTATGAGCTTTAGGTGGAATATATATAGAAATAAACGTTAATGGTTCTTGATTTTTTAAATTAATATTGACTACATTGGCTTCAATATGGAGAAGCGGAGGCGTTGGGACTTGTTGGTTTTCATTTATAGATAACGGGATGTTTAAAAAATAAAGAAAATAGTTGCTTTTATACTGTATGGATATTTAATCTATGTCAGCTCAAAATAAAGTCATAATAAAGTAATAAATAAAAAAAAGAATAACAGAGGGGAAGAAAAAAAGAATAGAAAAATAAAGAAAAGTAGGATGTGTGTGTGTCACCATTATTTCCTCTGTGCGCGGCATTTTTCAAACTGTTTTTAAACTTCCGCATCTTTTGAAAACCAATTGTGTCTTTATTTGTTTAGTGTGTTTACATTTATGAAAATTAGAATTTCCTTATTCTATAAAAACGTAGAATTTTAGACCTTACCCTCCACCATTTAAAATATCAATTCCGGGACAATCATTGCTCGGATAGAAAGAGAAAGATGAGTAGTACAATGAACAGAGCATCTGAAGAAAATAATACTATAAATGAATTATATGACTATCAAAATTTGTTTGGTTTAAAAATATTTTGGTAAGAAACCTGTTATGAGACACAGCTACATAAAATATTATATGAAAATTTTAGCGAGCATTAATACTGGCGAACCGACTGGTCGCCAAGGGCGGCTAGTGCGAAATAAAAACGCATCTTCTTTCAACGAAGTAAAGTAATATCAAAGCTATACTGGTAAAAGTAGGTCAGATATTTGAAAAACAAGCAAGCATACGTCAAACAAGCATACGTAATAATTAACAATTCAAAATTTGTAAAAGCATATAAAAATATTTTTATCCGCAAATTTCGTAGACATCAAAACTTTCTAACCAAAACAATATCATGTTCTCAAATGAGAAAAAATAAATCAACTGTCATTCCAAATTAAACATATAAAAATATCATTTTCGCACATGTCTGTATAAAATGAAACAAATATGAAACATGATATTTTTGGAAAATATATGCAATGAAAAGTTTTTTTATAATATTTTGTAATACATATATTACTAATCCAATTAAACAGCTTTATTTAAGGCAAAGAGGGCTTAACATCTACAAGGCATTTTCTGTAATCGGAGCCCAACATCTAATTTCTTAATTTTTTTGGGAGAGATATAAATCTCTTAACAATTGGTCTAAGTGAAATATACAGTTAGTAGATTGAGGGAAAAAATGCTGATGAATTAAATTTTTACATACATCATCTGCTTTGTGAATCATATTTAATAAAATATTTTTGAGACAATAAATCCTTAAAATAAAAAAAGTGGTACTCCAATGAACTAAATCAATCATCAAAGCTGATCGATCTATGAAAATTTCTATATAACTATTTAATAAAAAATGACGATTTTAGATCACTTAATCAAGATATCAAAGAAGCCAATCAGAGTTATTCTAGAATAATTTGTGTAGATTATGATAATGATGATTGTTCTAAACTTGCAATATTCAGTACTGAATAAATCAGCCAGATTTTAAGATGATATAAATGTTTATTCATTTATTTAGAAGTTGAAATATTAAGAATATTTTACAAATATGAATCTATAAGACCAAAGTAATTTAAACCATAATTTTTGTATATATGTTTATAAACCTAAAAATATGTTATTATTCGGTTCATTTATATACATCTAAAAATAAAATGAAAAACTGAAGGTTATAATTAACCTGTGAAATTTTTGCTGAATAATTCCTTGAGATCTTATAAATTATAAAAAAAATTACAATGTTTTAATTTCTATAGTGAACATAAACTTCAATGTCGGACTACTTTGTTTTCAGTTCTTAGTTTTATTTAAAGGCGTACTTGGATTGAGTAAAAATTTTGTATGAAGTGCACTTCCGTCATTTCCACTTTAATTTGAAACGGAATTTTATGTTCACTGATAGAAAATCAGAGAGAGATGTGGAATTCAAAGATAGGAATGCTTAAGGCCTACATAATAGTATAAGTGAAGTACATGATTATCGAAATTTGAAGCTTAAAAATATTTTGCTGAAAAAATTATTATGAGACCAAGTTATATAAAAAAAATTGATTTAACCCTTTAGTCGGCATTAATATTGGCGAACCGACTGGTCGCCAAAGGCGGCTAGTTTTTAATAAAATTTCCTAATTTATATTCATTTTATTTCATACAGACACAAGATTAATATTACACTCGTCTTAATTAAATTACTAGTAACATTTGACTTATTTATTTTAATTTGAGTTTTTATCAATGGGATGGCAACATATTGATAAAAGAATTTTTTTTTTCCTTTTCATGGTTAATGTGCTTGGGCAAGTTAAATTTTATTTTTATTTTGTACTAAATAAATTGTTAAAAAATGATGGTAAAATATTTTTTTTAAAAAATTCATTAAAAATGGAAAATAAATTTATAGGTTAAACAATAGATATAATTAAAAAGGCAATTTTTTAAACTTCAATATGAGGGCGGAATCATTATTGGAAGTTATAATATATAACTTCCAAAAGGATAATATATTTGGAAGTTATAGCGAAAAACAAGCCAAAACTTCGGTTTATTTTTTATGAATTAAAATTCTAATTAAAAATTCAAAAAATAACTGTGACGTGCACATTCCCGAGCCCGAAATTATACGCGTGCTAAATTTAGAGGCTGTAAGTTGACCGGTCTAGTTTGTAGAGAAACAACATACAAACACACACTGAACCTTATCATACTTACTAGCAGCCTTTGGCGACCAGCTGGTTCGCCAGGAGCAAGGCTTTCTAAAATTATCAATTAAATAATTATGTACGTTGCTCATTTAATAATTTCTTCAGCAAAATATATTTAAACAAATTTTGATATTCTAGTAATTCATATTCATATTATAGAAGTCTTACGATAATATGTTCATTGTATTACTTATACACTGAAGTGACAAAATTCATGGGATAGCAATATGCAAATATACAGATGGCAGTAGTATCGCAGCGAAAAAGTATAAATGCGCAGTTCGTTTTCCAGAGCTTTCATTTGTGTTCAAGTTATTCCTGTGAACAGGTTTTTCGTGATTTATGGCGGCACGACGAGAATTAACAGACTTTGAACGTGGAATGTTAGTTGGAGCTAGACGCATGGGTCATTCCATTGCGGATATCGTTAGTGAATTCAACATTCCGAGATCTACAGTATCAAGAGTGTGCCGAGAGTATGAAATTTCAGGCATCCCATCCCATCATGGACAGCGCAGTGGGCGATCACCTGCACTTAACGACCGAGACCACCGACGTCTGTGTAGAATGGTCAATATTAATAGACACGCAACACTTCGTCAAATAACTGCAGGAATCAATGTAGGACGTACGAAGGACGTGTCAGATAGGACTGTGGGGCGAAATTTGTCTTTCTTGGGCTATGACAGTAGAAGACCGACTCAAGTGACTTTACTGACATCACGACATCGCCTGCAGCGACTCTCCTGGGCTCGTGAGCATATAGACTGGTCCCTAGACTAATGGAAAACCGTGGCGTGGTCAGATGAGTCACGATTTCAGTTGTTACGAGCTGATGGTAGAGTTCGAGTGTGGCGCAGACCCCACGAAGCCATGGACCCAAACTGTCAGCAAGGCACTGTTCAAGCTGGTGGTGACTGCATAATGGTGTGGGCTGTTTTTACATGGCATGGACTCGGTTCTCTGGTGCAACTGAACCGATTATTGACTAGAAATGGTTATGTTCAGCTGCTTGCAGATCACTTGCAGCCATTAATGGACTTCCCGTACACACACAACGATGGGATTTTTATGGATGACAATGCGCCATGTCACCAGGCCAGAACTGTTCACGATTGGTTTGAAGAACATTACGGACAATTCCAGCGCATGATCTGGCCACCTAGAGCGCCCGATATGAATCCCATCGAGCATTTATGGGACATCATCGAAAGGTCCGTTCGTGCCCAAACTCCTGCACCATCCACACTTTCACAATTATGGACGTCTATACAGACAGCATGGCTCAATATTCCTGCAGAGGATTTCCAACGACTTGTGGACTCCATGACACGTCGAGTTGTTGCACTTCGCCGGGCAAAAAGAGGACCGACACGATATTAACAGTCATCCCATGACTTTTGTCATTTCAGTGTAATTTAACACGATAATTACGAAACTAAGATAGTTGGATAGATAAAATTAATGTTATAATAAGATTTCATATCTTTAGTGTTGACACGGATCAAATTTTGAGCCAAATCCATGAAAGGATTGACTGTTTGTCGTTCTGTACCCTCAGAAACCTGTAAACGCGATAGCTAAAAAACGCAATGATTTAAATGCATCAAATTTGATCTGTCATTTTGTGACTACAAGTGTAGTTTAGTGTTCAATTTCTGTTTCAATCGAATGGGAAAGACGCGTTTAAAAAGGAGAATCATTTTTCGGATACTATTAACAACATATCATGGATTAATCGCCAAAAACATCGCCAGGGATTCCGCATTACGCTTAATAAAATTGTTAAATTCACGTCAAACTACTCTATATTATGTATACGAGAAAGTAAAAATGCAAGCAAATAAAATTTTGCTTATGTTTTTTTGTCTCAATCGTAGATCTATATCAAGATTTTTAGTAAAATGTGAGGTGCTTGATTATCTGTCAACAAGTATATATAAATAAGCTTAAAATATTGTTATGTTTTTAGCATAGCGGGTTCGGATTGAATGGACTTTACTTGAGGACAGCACAAACAAATTTATTTACAGCTATTTACCCGATGACTTGACAAAGTAAAACTTCCGATACAAATAATACAGCAGTCAACAGTCACTCACAGCGTAAATACAAGCCTTTCACACAATAAAAACCTGTGCGATTTCGCCCAGCACAGTAAACAGTAAGTCACAGCGAGCTCAATTATACGACATTAACAGCAAACGTAAACATATTTCACTAATAACAAGCTAGAAAAGCATTCCGCTAGTCCATCGAATCGCTTCTCTTCCAAGTGGAAACTGCTGAAACTATAGCAACACGTCCCTTATATAGCCGAGCAAGCGAGCGCCCAAAAGCACGCGGAGCTTTGTAAATGGGCCAGCGGCTACCAGACTATTCCTTTCGCCAAACCAACCTGGCTGGCTCGAAGCTCATCGCCAGACGCCTCCAACCTCGACGCTCACCCTCTCGAACAATATGTTTTTACATACTTTAAATAAGTTTTTCGATTAAGTGCTTAGCCCTTACAATTTAGATAGTACCCAATGGGCTACGACCAGAGAGGATGGTCTGCATTTATCCCAAATTGATTCCTTCGACCACGGGGGATTAAATTAGGTTCATCAAACCAAACTCGAATTTTTTGTTTATTATAATATTTTTCCTATACGAGGAAATAAAAAGAAAGCTAAACTACCGAATAAAAACTTACTAATAAAAATTGTGATTACTTCTAAGTCATGGTAATCAAAGTTATGAGTTGAAGAAAATTTCTTAAAAAAAATTCTGTAGTGTATCATCAAATAGGCATTTATGTTTTTGTTCAAACAACAGAGATTCTTTATTTTACACAGTATTTTAACTCAAAATGCCAATTATATTCAATGACACTTTCATTTCTTTGATTTTACTCTATATAAGTTGTGTCTAATACATCATATAGCAACATCTTAAAATAGAGCATTTTTATGTTTTGAACAAATTTATATATCACCTTGAGTTCTCAATATTGTCTATTTTAAAGTTATGTACGCACATTCAGGAAGATTTTTTTTCTTTCTTTTTAGAATACGGAGAAAAATAATTGTATTTTTGTACAAAATACATTAATGAAGCTTCTATGAAACCAGAATAAACCAGTTAAATTCCAAAGATTTTGTAAAAATAGGATTTATTTGTCTAAAAAGAAATATACAGCAAAATGCATCTAGTCTATAGATTTATCAAATAGTTTATTCAAAAACTTGGAAATAGTTTCAAAAATATACTACTAGTTCCTGCATTGAAAATGAACTGTAATTCTTTCTTTTAAATATTTGCTCGCAGCTTAAAAATATAACGATTTTTTTTTTCATTTTTTTCCGAAATGTGAAGCATTAAAACTTCTATGAAATATTTTTTATCGATAGATTACTTATTCAGTAATTTAGAACCTGCAAAACGTATGGCGAAAATTTTACACCAAATTTGAACAAAAATGTGCATTTGATTTTAATTTATTTTGTTAATCGTGGGATCATTCAATCAAAATTTAAACATTAAAATAGCATTTAAAGAGGTAAAATAGCATTAAAACTTATATCATGCAAATACAAAAATAAAACCAATGTAATTTCCCAAAAAATGAAGAAATGAAGTAAAATTCAAGGACTTTTATGAAGAAGATTGTTCAGACATTAATAATATGGAATAAAGAAATATTTGATATCTTCATAAAAAAATTCCCATTTCAACTCAGTCATCTACCTTAATATTTTTATAATCAAGTGTACAATAAGTAAAACCAAAGAAATTATTACCTAGCCCCAAACACTGGTTCATTTTTGTGAATTTTTACTTAATATGAAATCATATGATCTTGGTCGTCTGTCGCCTACTAAATACCCATTTTCGGGATAAATGATAAAATTATTACTTAATTATGTAACTCGATATAGAAAGAACAAAAAATGACAATTTTTATTACGAATCACTATACTGATTTCATAAATTTTTTATTTCAAATAAAAGCTTATGATCTCATGATACATTATTAATTTTCATTCCTCTTATATTCCAGTTTCGATAGACTTTCACTGCACGTTATCTGTTGGGAGGGGGGAGAGATCAAAAGGCAGAATGATTGAATCACGAATTTTCTTTATTAAGGTTCAAATAAAATTTATCTTAATTAACTTTAATATTCTACATAAAAGCACGTTTAATAATTTATTATTATTTTATATTATTCTTAACAGCTATATTAAAGAATTGTTCAATTATTTTATTGGTCATACCAATTGTTATAATTAACAACAGCAATAACAGTGTACAAAAAATTGCCCTAAATAGATATATAATGAACATATTCTTCAATTTTCGTAAACTTTCAAAATGATTCGTAAATAGTTCCCATATTGCTTCCTCTATCTTAACCATTGAATGGAGAGATAAGCAGTTAAAGAAAACTTGAAAAAGAGGCACTAAATGCTATTAAAGGCTGCAAAAACATTAGTTTAAATAATTTTGAATTTTGTTCTGATGTTTTGATCACAAAACTAATTAAATGAATTTAAGAATATAAATAATCTTAATCTTTAATCTTTAAGTCTTTAAGTCTTTATCTCAGTAGAAGAATATAGATAAGAATATATTTTTCGAAAATATTCTATCTATATGTAAATAACTTAACAAACAATTGCTTTCTTCAAGAAAATGCTTCAATTATTTCCGAAAAGTTGATTGTTCTTAATTCGTCGTATTTCTTTACAGGATATAATTATCGCCGTTCTGATAAAGTAATTTTTTTTAACTAAAAAAATGTTTCATATCAAGATAAAACATTTGGTTGAGAATATTTGGTGGTTTCATCAGTCTTGAGATCATCAAAAAATCTTAGATAATACTTTTCAGACAGAAGATAACAGTGATAGTCATAATATTGATTTTAAATTTAATTATGAGGCGATTCAGATGACTGCTTAAAATAGCTTCGTTGATAAAACAAGAAGTCAACATTTCTTATTTGATAAAAATTTAAAGAATTTAAGCAACCCATCTATTTGAAATTAACCGAAGCTACTAAATGGAAGTGATGCAATTAAATTGGGGATAAGCTCTGTTAAGATTTTCATGAATTAAAATATTCAATAACTTAATTTTTTTTTCGAAAAACTAATTGTCGTGTCTGCCTATTTTTTATTATTTAGTATTAGTTTTATTAACTGTAATCTAATAACTGATGTTTGAATGTGCCTTGAGTTCTGTTTAGAAAGTTTGGTTCTAGAAAATAAACGCAGTGGAAGCCAGAAAAGGCCTTATTTCCTCTTGGACTTTCTGCTACATTTTAGAGTCATCCGTTTTTTAGAGCTATTCTCTGTTCCGTAAACAGAGTCATAGATGCGCTGGTAGCGCAATAGAACATGAATAGAGTAGCTTGAGATAATACAACACTTGGCGGGAATTTACATTTTACTACACGTTGGCGGGAAATTTAACAGTTTTACTGAATCAATCGTTTGATCCTTGATGTATTTTTTATCTATTAATTAGTGGCATGTCCATAAGCAGTATCTGAAAATCGAATTCGTTTTTAAATGCATTCTTTTCAATCGAATGGAACAGATATTTGACACAAAATTACACTTGCGGTCTCAAAATACCATAGCAAGTTTGGGTACTTACATATTAGACCATCGACACTAACGATTTAGTAACTCATGGCGATGGATTCAAACTTGGCGATAAACCATCGACGCCAACGAAACCGACAAAATAGCAGACGACCGTTAAGGTTTGAACAATTTTTTAAATAACGGCGATTTTTTGCCATCATGGGTGGTTTAGCAACTCGTTACCGATGCCTTCAAATTTGGCGATAAAGATCGACGGTCTAACACGTAAGTACTCAAATTTGATACGTTTAAATCATTGCAATTTTGGGTTATAGTGTTTGCATGTTTCTTAAAATACAGATTGATAGACTGTTAACTCTTTATTAGATTTGGCTCAATATTTGAAAGGCGTCTACACTATAGGTGTTTATTGTTGTTGTTACTAATGACCCTTACCATGGATGTCGACGGCAACCAGCGATTTTTTGAACCGAATGAGCGTCTCTCTCTCTCGTTTTTGAAGTAGCGCCAACTTGGGCCAAGAGTATGAATTAGTTACACACTCATCACATTCGCTTGTACAGCTCTTTTTTATAGGGGGGGCATTCACACGCCTCACAGATAGAACTCAGAAAAACAACCATGCCCTAACCGGGACTCGACCCCTGGACGCCCAGATCACGATGACCAGAAGACGAGCTACCTCTGTGTCAGGACGCCGGCGCATTATAGGTATTAAATCTGTATATCCAGGGTTATTTATCTTGATCGATCTTGACAATTGGGTTAATTTGAACATTCGATCAGAGAGATTGCATGGAGTTTGCATAAAATTCACAAACTGTGTGTAAATATTGCATAACAAATGTCATACTTCTATCTCAAAACTTTTTTTTTAGTTATCTTTGTCTTAGACAGGAAGACAAACAGACGAACAGACATTTTTCAAAAATGTTTTTTTTTTAACTCAGAGAAGTATAAAATTTACTAATATTTCGAATTTAAATTTTTTGATGATTAAAGAATTTTAATGATCAAGGTGATTTAAAAAATGTGAACAAAATGACAAGGATAAAAAATCCAAAGGAAAATAGGGTCGCAAATGGCTGTAAAGGCCACTAGAGCCACGAGAGGGCGTTGCAATACAAACACGATCTGAGTAAACGGCGTTTGTTTTCATTCGAGCCGTGATTGCATTGGGCGTGACATGAGTAGTTACATGCACCGAGAAAAAACTGACATGCATTTAATTTACGGCATGGACAACGGTAATGGGCAAGAAGCCTTGCAAATGTATCGAAAGATATATCCTGGACGAAGCTCCTGCACATTTCAGCACAGACCTATGAATTCATATACAGGCTACTTTTCCTGGTTGCTGGATTGGTCACGGGAGACCAATCGCATAGCCACCGCTATAACCAGACCTGTTTCCCTTGGATTATTTTCTTATGATTAATTTTAAAAGGTCTTGTTTATAAACAAAGCCGGATGACATGGTAGGACGAATTGTTAGGGCTGCTTGATATGTTCGAGATATATCTCGTATCTTTGGCTGGGCCTGCCTTTAAATGCAACGTAGATGCCAAACGTGTCTCGATGCATCTTGTAAAATCTTTGAGCATCTGCTGTAGGCACAACAATTGGCTTGCATTAGTCGCATGTGAATGAATAATTATCAATAAAATGATCTGTAATGGTTTCGTTTTCTCTCTTTGTATTATGTGTGGCGTTGGCAACAGGAGCTAAAATTCTTCAGCTCATCTACTTTCTACTTGTGGCGTTGACAACATGAAAGAAAGGGATTACTAATTATAAATTTAGGGTGGAATAACGCAAATGTTATGGTTTCTATTTAATCTGTCTGGAGTTCAAGCATTGGATTTGAATAATCTATTATCGTTTTTAAGTGTTGAAGCAGCTATGATAAACGCGTATTTATCTCAACAGATTTTTCAGGAATATCTCGCAGTTTGTTAGTGATGAAGTTGTATGTTTATTCACCATCTCTAAATATGTATTGTTTTAGACGCCATGTAACAGCTCCGGATCGCAATTGCTACCCATTGTTTTTATGCGATTTTTGATCCTTGTTATACTGATCTACCGTGTAATTTTGTCCATGGTTTTTTTAATCACCTTGTACAATTCGTCTATTAGAAAGTAAAAAATTGTATTACGTCATATGCGTGCATTTTGTAATTATGCGTTGAGCACTGCTCTTTAATTACATCTGCACTATTGTGCACTGTTCTTTTAAAGTGTCACTATTTTAAATAGAAATATTATTTTTAAAACAGATTTATGATATTCCATTAAAGCTGCTTTTGTAATTTAATTATAATACAAGTTTTAAAATGGCCATTTTTCAAAACATATATTCAAATTTTATGACATAGATTCATTCGAAACGTAACTTATCATTTTACTTGTCACATAATCATCTCGCTAATCCTCCTTCCAAGTTTATCGCTATCAAAATGTTTTCTTATCCTTATCCTATTACTCATCCGCTTTGTCATTATCATTTTGTTTCAAAACCTCTTCCGAAAACAAACTTTTACCGGAACTCGGCAACAGTCTGATAACTCAGATTCAGGGCAGTAAAATTATAAATTTGAAACATTAACTCTTTTTATGGTTCTTTGAATCCACTCTTTTATGGCTCAGAATTCGATTCAGTTCGCTTTCAAAAACAACTCTGCGGTTTTTTAATATTTGTCTTGTAACAAGTAATTATAATTTATGAAACTTAAACCAGATTTGTTTTTTTCTGCCAATATTTCTTACTTGTGGGCACTTCGGAGGTAATTCTGTTACGGAGATGTAAGAAGATTTAATCATAAGTTTTATGGCGTGACGTCATTGTTATCAAAGTTTATTTTGACTTCGGTCTGACCGTCCTGTGTACTCATTCCCATAAACTGCAATACAGTAGTAAATTCAGCTGGAGAGGGGATGAGTGTGCAGGATGTTATCGTTAGGAACATTTATTTTTGTCATTAAATGCTTCTTTTAACACAGCAATGTTTATTGCTTAGATAGTATTTGTAAACTCTGTAATGCCAAAATCGTTGAAAAAACTCTTCTTTACAGGATACAGAGTAAACCATGAGCAATAAAATGTAGTTTCAATTTATTACTTCTTTAATATTAACTCCTCAATAAGAATTAAATTTTTCATTGGATATTAATTAAAATATTAATTTTTCTCTCTATAAAGTCAGACGTATTATTTCGTTAAATAATTTTTTCGATTGATTTTTTAATTAAAAAAATGACTTTAAAGAACTATTAGTTTCATTTTACGTTTATTTCAATGCATTTTTAATGTGTGTGTGTGTAATGTCCTGACACAGGAATAGAGTCTTCCCCGTGATCTAGGCGTACTGGATTCGAGCCCAGTTCGAGTCATCTTCTTCTACCTGTTCCATTCGATATTCTTCACTTCTTCTGCTTGTGAGACTTGTGAATGTGCTCCCCCCCCCCTGTAAAAAGGGACTGAGCAAGCGAATGTGGAAATAAACAGAATCGTTTGAAATAATCGGTTTAAAATGTTAATCCTAACCCCTTTAGCGTGGAAAAAATATTGCTTAAAGAATCATGCATTTAAAACTATAAGTATATATATGAAAAATGTATAACATAAATACCATTTAATTACAAAAGCACACAACTAACCTAAAAGCAATTTATTTACGGTATGTACCGGAAGTAAGGCAAAACAGCAAACCAATTATTCAAACACAAGCCTGTGTCCATTGAAAATACATCTGTCAGCAATAAAGGACACACTGCGCTTGAGTGAATTTTCAATGACAATTATGGTAAAGCAAATGCGTGAATTTTCTACTTCAGTTGAGGTAACACAATACAAATTAAATTTTTTAAATTTACTTCATTCTGTTTCATTTAATTCAAAAGTACTTCAGAATGAGCTCGGAAGATCAATTAATCAACAATGTTTTAATTTTAAATGCATCAAACATTAAGAAAATAAACAGAATCGTTTGAAATAATTGGTCAAAAACATGTTAAGCTTAAACACGTTAGCTGAGGCAAAAATGACATCTTACTCATTTGACGGTGAAGAAATCAAAAGATTTTTTTGACTTATAAAGCCAAAATATTATTTAATTTTTAATTAATTGAAATTTTAATTAAAAATTCAAAAAAGGGTTCGGTGGAGCACCTTCCTGACCTCCAAAGTATACATGTACCAAATTTGGTAGCTGTAGGTCAACAGGTCTCACCTGCAGAGCGCTAGCAAAAATACACATACACATTGAGCTTTGTTATAAGTATAAATATAGATATAAATTATAAAAATATTAATTTTTATTTTGGTGTTCTTCTTAATCTGCAGTCTTTTTGAGCTCACCTTGAGATATTTGATTTAATGACCGCATTGAATGATTATTCTTAAAGACGAAGCTCCATGTAAACTTAAATCCAATAATTTTGAATAAAATTTTTTCACATTTCCTTCTATTGATTTGTAAACTGATTCAATTCACCTGACGTCACTGCTGTCGTTGCATAAGAATATGTAGCGTCTTTTTTTTATCAACTGTTTGATATACAATAGATTTTAAAATAAAATTGGTGATGTCCGCTTAACGTGTATCACGTGTGTATCGGTTGGCTTTAATATTTAAAGATGGTTCTCGTTTCTCCCCCCTTTTGAAGCGATATTTGGCGAAGATAAAATCTGTTTTCTGTGTTCAAAATAGGCGGAAAGCGGGAGGGGAAATCACTTGAGTAGATCATGTTAGCTGTCTTCCTGATAAATCACTCAAATTTTTTTTTGCTTTAAATTTAGTTTTAAAGTGCGTGTTTTTTCTTCGATTTTTATGTATCTACTCTCTCATGTCTCATGTTTTTTTTGTTTTTTTTTTTTGTATTAAAAGATAAGAGAGGATATATGTTTTTTTGAAACGCATTTCAAATCCTACATGTTTTTTTTTCTTGTAACAATCTTTCTTTCAAAATTTATGCGATTCGAGAAATAGCACACATTTCCAGATGATATTTTTATTTACGTACATATTAACATTTCATGCGGTGCAAAAAGAAATGTATTGATTTGTGACCATAAGATGAAAATATCTAAATGAGAGAGGAAAAAATAGATACATTTTCATGAAGATAAAAAAGATTAAAATGAAATTTGCCAAGCATATTTCAATGTATCATGTCAGAACTTAATTTCTTGAAAGGCCAAGCACCACGTGCTCGTGCAAGTTCAATTACATCTTCATTTATTTTAATTGTTTTACTGAATTGGTCACTTTAGTATTGCAAACGATCCAAAAAGAACTTTGTCTCGCATTTATTGTTAAAAAAATAACAATTCCCATTTATTTCATTTCATATAACCATGTGCTCACAACGACAATTTTCTAGGTTTTATTTGCTGAAGTAATTAACTTATTTTTTTTAAATCAGAGCTTTTGTAAATCCAATGGCAGCACGTTATTAAAAACTGATTTTTTGAGATGCTCTTGCAGATAATAAAATTTTTATTTTTCGCCTACGGATTTCCTTATTTTTCCCCTATGGATTTTTGTTGACTCCAAAAACCTCGTCCCCAAAACAACATCATGTTCTGACATGATAACAAATAGTTACAGAATGCAATTTAGTAATAAACTCGTAACATAAAAAAGTTTTTCTTGAACTGGGATTCAGAATTTAATTTATATATTTAAACCTTTTAGTACAAAACCAACCCAATGCAGCCTTAACTTCAATATTTTTTATTATCTTCAAGAGTCGGAGGGTTAAAGTATATTCCAGAGTGCTTGCCCAGAACTTTAACTAAAAGTGGGAATGGTCTCCCTCAAGCTTTCTATTATAACCTCTAATAAACATGTCATCCCAGTAAACGCCTTGACATGTCCTCATTGACGAGTTTTTCGGTAGTTAACCCCTTAACTGGTTTGTTTTCCAATTTCCTTACTATCTAATAAGATGACACTTCTATTTTGGGAATATTTTCGTATTTTAAATCAAATGGATATCCATGGAATACTTGGCTTATCTACGTATTCGAAGTCATTTTAATGTTGAATTATAATTGTTATAAATGATTTATTTTTTGTTTACAACTATCAAAATTCGATAAATCGGTGCACGCGCGGCATACGGGCAAACCGGTTAAGGTGTTAATACCTGGTATGCAGTTACTAGTATCCGAAAATAAATATAATGTTTTAGACGCGATTTTCGGAACAAAAAGTCGACACAAAACTACATTTGTCACAAAATTTCACATAAAATTAAATTAAGTTATTTAATTTTTGAGTTATCACGTTTACATTTTTCTGAAATTACAGCCTAACCGACAGTCAATCTCTTGTTGGAATTTGCTCAATATTTCATAGATGTATAAACTATAGATGTTAAGTCTGCATAGCGAATCCTATTTATCTAGTTTTCTTTGTTTTTCAGTTGTTGTGTTAATTTATATTTAAACAGTCAGACTGACGGTCTTTCTCTGAGCAGATTTTACTAAAAATTAGATAGATTTCTGTAAATTTAGTGTAAAGACCGTATACTAAATATCAACTATCTAGCTTAAAATATTTTTGAGTTATCTTTGTCACAGACATACAGATGGACATATTCTAAAAATCTGTTTTATTAATTCAAGAAGGTGTGATTCGTCAAGATTTGTAAGAATGTGAAAATTCTTATGAACGTACGGATTTGTAAAAACTTACTATGCTTTTTTATACTAAGTATATGGTAAACTAAAAATTTAATAAGCTTCTAGAATATAAATAAAAATTTGATTTGAAAAATTAATTTCTAGATTAATCCACACGCCTCTCTCTAACTTCAGTTCGGTTAATAGTTCGATATTCTAAAACAGAAACACGGTCATACCTGGCGAGATTTCTTTTATTAGCAATACTAATCGATTAGTTAATCGATTTTGGCGTCAGTCTGGTCTGCCAGGAAAACTGATCATATTTAATTTCGGTTAAACCGCTTAGACGTGATTTCTAGACCGTGATTCCATTAAACTGTCAGCCGTAGAGACGTGATATTTAAATTGTCTAACATACGTTCAGTTCATTGTATACATAAACCTTTCTAATGGAAATTAATATAATATAAATTTAATATTATTACAAACATAAATATATGCTTCTTCTATTTTTTGACATTCGAGGTCTTATACCAAATACAAAGATATTCAATAGAAAACCTTCAATTCATGGAAGAAAATCACTCGATTAAATATTTGAATTTTACAGTGACTATCTGATCTATTGCTGTATTTAAAATATTTCCTTAAAAAAATTTTAATTCAAGAAAAATTGCACGATTTATAAAATTGGTCTCTTTAAAAAGACTTTTTTTTCAGATTTTAAAATTGTATGAAATTTATTTTTAAGCAATAATTTTTCGTAGAAAATCTACAGATTTTAGAGCTTAATTTTTAATTAGCTTCACTCTAAGGCACATATGTGCAAGTGTTGGTAGTCGTTTGTCGAACGGTATGGCCTGTACAGTAAATTTTCTCGTACACATACACACATGCATTCAGCTTTATTATTAGTAAAGATGTGCATAAACAGTTGGGTAGCAAAAGGAAGTAATATCCAGAATATAATATAAATTTTTCTTCTAGTCGTCATTCGCTTAACAAAATTAAAATAATACCTCGTAGAAGATTTTATTTTTTCGAGTCGTTATTATAAAAAATACATTAAAAAATGAATACATTAATATTTTATCAGCTTTGCACTAGGCCATTTTAATTTTAGGTGAACATAGACAATTGTTAGAAGTGACGTAGTAATTAAAGGCTTAAAGTCAAGAGAATATGTCATTTGTCCATTGGTTGCCTCTCAAAATAAATTAGGAATTACAGCAGACATTTTATTGTAAATTATTAAACATGTTTATGAATTATTGAAATATCAAATATTAATTAATTTATATTACTGAAATTTATCTCTCTTTTATTAATATTTTCTGAGTTAAAAAAATCTTTTGTATCCAATTTATTTATATTTAATTATGTTATGCGTGGTTATATCTTAATGCAGGTGACAACGATTTTTTTTGAGAAAATATGATATTTTTTAAATTAATATTAATGCTTAAAAAGTTTTCATTATTAAAAAATTTGAATTTTTCTAAATACCTTTTTGGAAGTTATATTGATTTCTATGTTTGCACTTATATGCATTTTAATGTTATCTTACATTTTCGAAAGCGGTTTTCTCAAATTCTACTTTTCAGAATTTTCTTTGATAATAAAACCTATAAATTAAAATCTAAATCATATTTTTGTTTAAATTTTTATAATAATTTCTTAATATGTTATGCCCTTTCTGAACTAAAAAAATAAGCTGTATTTCTATCCACTCATAAAATATTGGGGTTTCGCAGATAAATAACATGATTTTTTTTTCGTATTGTAAAAAATTGAAGCAATTACAGAATATCTGTAAATAAATAGATTACTTATCCTCTAGTTCAGAAACAAATTAATATATATTTTTAAGCTGTTTGCAAATTATTTGATAGACTTAAAGAATTTTCCTTTATACCTTTTTTTAACCAAAAGAAAATGTCCCGTATATCAATAATTTTTTTTTATTTGATTGACAAATTCATATTTCGGTTTTATACATGTTTTTCCAATATTTTTTTATGCTGAAATTCAAAAATATGTACATTTCAGAATTTTTTCCTAAAACTTCTCTCGAATATAGTCATCTCTTTTGAATTAATAAGTGACATATGAATTTTTTTACTTTGTCTTGGAGCCCCAGTAGCCTTTTCACCCATCCTGCAGGGTCACCTTCTACCTCCAAAGACCGATACCTATAATATGATCATCCCAGCTGTAAAGACATTTTGCAGAGTGAAAGAGTAAGAATTGAAGAGTAAAAGTAAGAATTGAAAAATAAGAATAAGAATTGAAGAGTAAGAGTAAGAATTGAAGGGTAAGAACAAGAAGAGTAAGAATAAGAATTGAAGAGTAAAAAAGAAAAAGTAGGAATTAGTAAGAATTGATTAAAATTAAATTTCAGACATATTCTTTGCCTGCACATACATTATAAGTAGATTTTATGCAATAATTCTTACTTATATATTGATAATATTTCAAATTTTTCCTACATAATTTTTTAATGACTGAAAACATCAGATATGAATGGAGCTAAGGAAGAAACTTAATTTTCAGGGGTTTAGTTACAAATAGTTTATAATATGCTTATTTATTTACATATCTACATATATAAAGTGGAAAGTTTGTTTTCTCATATGCAAATTTACAATCTTGGGGGAGCTTGATGAAATAAGGTAATGGGATCTTCATGATTAAAAGATCATTGTTAATTTTCCAAAATCCAAAAATTAATTAAAAATAATGCAAGTTTTTGATGTTTTAAGCAAGGTCTCCAGTTAATATTTCCTTTCAAAATTGGTTTTGTTCTATTCTTGCAGAATTGGTTTTGTTCTTCATATAAAAACTACCTTTTTAAGTTTTCTAATTTCACTTTCATATAATGTCTTCTCTAATTTTAATATATTTTTTTTAAAAACTTTGTTTGATACATAATATTTAACAATGTTTATGTTGTATGATGGAATTCTAACTGATTTCTTAGTTTCTCAAGATTTTTTGTCATTGTTAAAAAAGATTAAAAAAATTAATTTATTTGTGAATTAATTTCGGCGCAAAATTCTCTTCAGCAAGATATTCAGGAAATATTATCTAAAAAAAAATTGGCTTTATTCTAAATTAAAGCGCACAAAAACTACATTTTTAACGATTATGATTTCATTTTCGTTCAATATTTTCTCTAATTTCAATATTTTAAAAAAAAATTTCATGTGATACACATTATTTAAAAATGCTTATTTTGTTATGGTGGAATTCTCACTGATTAAATTGTTTTCAACAAATCAGTAATGCACTTTTGTCATCGTTAAAAATAAGCTTAAAAAATTAATTTCTTTATGTATTAATTTCTGAACAAAATTTTCATTTCCATGTATATTTAATAATATTTCTCAATTTTTGTACGGCGCTTATTCATTTGTAGTAGAATGATTCCTTTAAATTCATCCTATGCTTTTTTATGAAAATTATTAGTTAATCAATCAATTATTTATTATTTACTTAAATTTCTAAATAATTAAACATTAAAATTAATTATTTAACAAATCAAAATGGAACGTGAAATAATTACATTTCATATTTAAAGTTTAACAGAAAGAAAAGTCAATAATGCAGTGGGACAAACTGGTTGCCAAAAGCTGCTAATTTATATCTAAATATAGGAAGGATTCTAATTTAGCTACGCGTATTCAAGAAGTTTCGCAACGGCATTCTAAAATTGTTTTTATTCCCCGACTGAATCAGTAAATTGCCACGTGCAAGTGACATCTAATCACCTGATGTTGTTCTTTTTCTAACACGCGATCCGTGACTATCTGGGAGATCTACATCCGTTCCGGAACAGATACTCCTTTA
This sequence comes from Argiope argentata, assembly GCA_026289955.1. Classification (NCBI taxonomy): domain Eukaryota; kingdom Metazoa; phylum Arthropoda; class Arachnida; order Araneae; family Araneidae; genus Argiope; species Argiope argentata. The sequence goes on along the minus strand of JAOUZG010028580.1, from coordinate 1,545,316 downwards.
ATCATTTACTGTTGTGTAAGAGTATCTCCTCGATAAGTTTTGAAGACATCCGTACACTTGGAAGAATTTTATAGCGATGTTGCGTGATAAGCAAACGATTGAAATCGATGCGGAACCCTCTACAAAAGATTCGATTCTGTTTGTTTTATTTGCTTGAATGACGCAGATAAAACTATCAAAAGCTACTTAAGACGGGAGTCGAAGTCCTTAGCAAAGAGGAATGGAGAATAAATGCCGTGCGACCATCAGACTGAAATAATAAAATTCAGTGGCAGAGGA
>JAOUZG010028580.1:1521803-1541023 GCA_026289955.1 Argiope argentata | reverse complement strand
ATATATAACGATTTCTGGTAGCTTATTTCTTCATGTAAAAAATAATTCAAAACAACAAACAGTGAGAGGGGGTGGAGCTGAATATATAAATTTGGCTTTAGAAGTCAGAAAAAATTACTCATTGTATTTATATAAGAGAAAACCGGTGCAGAATGATCCAGCGAGTTGAAAATGACTTAAGATTTTTATGTTTAAAATTTATCTACTAGACTCAATAATTATTAAATTCAGAAGCGATTTTCTGTACTTTATTTTTCGTGTTTTTCATCTTTTTCATTGAATATATCTAGCTTGCTAAGAATTTCTAATTTAGTGCTTTGAAATCACTTTCTTATTACGGCAAGGTCAAAAAGTATTATAATTTAAATATGTATCACAGAACCATGGAAGATTCAAAGAATATCTATCACATCAATTCATAAGAAAAAATTGGGATCTAGAATTTCTACAAATTAAATAGGAGTACAGTAAATTTGGGTTTAGATGGAAATTTCATTTTGAAAATAAGGCGTACTATCAATTGTTTGAGCCACTCTATATACCTGACTGTTTGAAAATGGCAGAAAATAGATTGATTCGTATACGTGATGTATTTAATTATAATTTCAATAATTATAAAAGAAAATATATTAACTCATCCCATACATGCGGATTGCCACCGTTCCTTTATTTATGTTAAAATAAACATTACTTACTTTTAGTTCATCAATAATCAGAACAAATAATCGAACATACGAATAAGAATTCAAATATTTAAAAAAGTAGTTATTAATCGTAAAAATATTATTAAATTCTTAGATCAAAAAACCAAATTCTAATAAAAATCTTATTCTTTCAAATAAATTTTAAATAAAATTCATTAAAATAATTCAGAATCGTTAGAAAAAAAATTTTCTTCGTAAATTTCATTCTCAGTCACTTTTAAAATATTCTTATGACTAAGCCAAACGATAAATCAACTAAACCTAGTATGCAACCAGAAAAGAATGTTTATTAAAATTATGCGAATTTTTTTTTCGTCTAACAGTTTTTTTCAACGCTCTTCTCATTTTTTAAATCCACAATAGAAGAATAATATGAAGAGTAAGACTGAATTGATATGTTAGCTTTCCATACAGCTTCTTACCTGACCTTTAAGTTGCTAATAAACGTTTCAAGGTGATTTGTGATCTCGAGACATTCTTAATGTTGGTTTTTATTTTCTCTGCCAGAATAAAATCTTGCAATTTCTTTATAGCCAGCTGCGAAATAAAAAGTACCGAAGGAAGCATGGAAGTAGTAAAAAGTCTGTGATATTTTCAATAAAAACGCATGTTCTTTTGTTTCTTGAAGAGAATGTAGAACACGTAAACTAATAAGCTAGAAGAATATGTCGACAAGAAAATGTTTATACTTAATGAAAACAAGCATTAATTTCTTTCAAGAATTAATAAAATAGCTCTTCAACACGTGGCTGTGAAAATAGTTAGGAAGTAAAAAGAAGCAGCAGTTTATATTAAATAACATTTATTAACTATAATTTCAATACGAATAATGTTAAAGTATCTGACTTCTTTTCTGAAAGAATCAAATTAGATTTAAAAAATAAATTAAACTATGTATTGATCAAGCCATGGTTTATTTAAATACAGATGGAATTGTTATTAAGGTAAACGAAAATTATTCTGAGAATTTAAGTGTGCTTTAGGTGCTCCAAATGAATGAAAAACATATTTCTGTTCGAAATGCCAAAAACTTGTGTTACAGGAAAACTAGTTCTATTTATTTTACAGTTTATTTTCTTTCATTTTAATAGCAAATGGCATCTAGGAAACATTTGTACACTTTAACCACACATGCATTTTAAAGCAAGGCATGAGTTTCCCTCCTTTTCTTTCCTTCTGAATTTATCCTTTGTTCATAGCATTTTCTATCTCATTTTAATATTTTCTGAAATTAAAATTGACAATAGACTGATTGATGCGATGATATTTGTCGCTTATAGTATCTCTTTGTATACAATATTTCGTGTTCAAAATGCAATCGTCTTACATTTTTTGTTTGTTATTTTTGACAACTGATTGCTGCTTTTAATTGACTCAAGGAAAATTTCCATTGGCTACTTATTTTATGGAGGATAATGTAAAAAAAGAGAAAAAGGATTACACAAAGCTGAATATTTATAATATCTATAGTATTTATGAAATAACAAAATTTTCATATCATACAACAGATTTTTATTATTAAATTTCTGATTAAAATACCAAGAATAGTACATATTGCTTACTGCTACGCTCAACTCAATAGAAACTCTTATTATTCTAAAAGTCTTGACAAGGAAAGGGCTTGGTGTTGAAATATGACTTCGGGATGAGATTTAGTATAATAATAGTATACATTTAGAGCGTTTTCCCCCTTTTAGAGACTAAATGGCACTGAAAAAGCCCATTGTGATGATGCAACATCTTATCTCAATGTTTTCTTATGATTGCATTGTCGATTCACTATAATAATTTTTTTTCTTACTTATGCCCATTTTATGCAAACGATGTTTTGAAGTATTCTGAATATACAAGAAATTTTATTCCTTAATACTTTATTCAACTCTTTACGTTTAAAAATAGATCGAAACCTCTAATCTTAAATATCATAATCTATAATATTTTAAGCTTTGATTAATCAGTCGCTGCATTCTGTCCTTTAAAATTTTTATATTGTACAATTTAAAGAAAGTATGCCAGATTATTCTTTATAACACGGTAAAGAATTTATTAATAATGAGCAAAATAAAGCTAAATATATTTGATTAATTTCAAAACAATTATTAAAATATTTATGCTGATTATTCCTAAGTTTGTAAAAGATTAAAAGAAAATAATTTAACAAAACTGCGTTGGCGATTAATTAAAAAAGCTATTTAAAATTAAGGGAAAAAACTGACAAAAATAAAACTGTAATTACTGCGAAGTTAAATATTTAAATTTTAAATAGGACAAAAATATTATTTGTGAGATAATAAGTTCGTAATTTATTTAAAAAAATATTAACCTTTTGATTAATCCTTAATTAAAAATATTAAAGTTTTGAAAAAAAACTTGTTATTAAGCATCAATTCCTCAAAAAAAGTAACTATTCTCCAAATTCGATAGCTCTATGTTACATCAACATTTAATATCGACAAAAAATCTGTAAATAAAACTTCTCTAATTACCAAAATACTGGAACCTCAGATTCTTTAAATCCGTAAAATTGATATAGAACTACGCAATTTCCCTTGTGTTATAAAATATCAATCGCAGTTGTAAGAAAACGAATGTTAATAAAACTAATATTTACAGAAAAAAAAGAATTCGGAAGAAAATTTTTTTTCTTGAATTATCGTTTGCGTTTATTCTTATTCGTTAAGTTGAGTTGTTTAAATTAAATCACGTGCGCGACTATATCTTATTATTTATCTGCCGATCGTTTCGGTGTAATATTTATAAAAAATAATGGAAAAAAATTTCTTGAATTATCGTTTGCGTTTTTTCTTAGAGATCGTTAAGTTGAGTAGTTTTAATTAAATCGCGTGCGCGACTCACTATATCCAACTATTTATCTGCCGACCGTTAAGATCGGTTTTTACAACATATGTATGGCATCAGATATTGGTTCAATTTACAAGCAGGCCTCAACTTCTAAATATTATGATGTTTAAAAAAATTAATTATAATGAAAAGCATCTGTGACTTAAAACGGACACTTTTCACCTACACAATCCTGCTCTGTCAAGAAGAATAACTATGAAGATATTCCTCAAGCAAATTTTGCAGCGACATCCTTGACACAGGTATGGTTTTATTTCCATTGTACTCCGGCGGTGTGACCTTGCTACTTTCTCCTCTGCCACTGAATTTTATTATTTCAGTCTGATGGTCGCACGGCATTTATTCTCCATTCCTCTTTGCTAAGGACTTCGACTCCCGTCTTAAGTAGCTTTTGATAGTTTTATCTGCGTCATTCAAGCAAATAAAACAAACAGAATCGAATCTTTTGTAGAGGGTTCCGCATCGATTTCAATCGTTTGCTTATCACGCAACATCGCTATAAAATTCTTCCAAGTGTACGGATGTCTTCAAAACTTATCGAGGAGATACTCTTACACAACAGTAAATGATTAAAGGAGTATCTGTTCCGGAACGGATGTAGATCTCCCAGATAGTCACGGATCGCGTGTTAGAAAAAGAACAACATCAGGTGATTAGATGTCACTTGCACGTGGCAATTTACTGATTCAGTCGGGGAATAAAAACAATTTTAGAATGCCGTTGCGAAACTTCTTGAATACGCGTAGCTAAATTAGAATCCTTCCTATATTTAGATATAAATTAGCAGCTTTTGGCAACCAGTTTGTCCCACTGCATTATTGACTTTTCTTTCTGTTAAACTTTAAATATGAAATGTAATTATTTCACGTTCCATTTTGATTTGTTAAATAATTAATTTTAATGTTTAATTATTTAGAAATTTAAGTAAATAATAAATAATTGATTGATTAACTAATAATTTTCATAAAAAAGCATAGGATGAATTTAAAGGAATCATTCTACTACAAATGAATAAGCGCCGTACAAAAATTGAGAAATATTATTAAATATACATGGAAATGAAAATTTTGTTCAGAAATTAATACATAAAGAAATTAATTTTTTAAGCTTATTTTTAACGATGACAAAAGTGCATTACTGATTTGTTGAAAACAATTTAATCAGTGAGAATTCCACCATAACAAAATAAGCATTTTTAAATAATGTGTATCACATGAAATTTTTTTTTAAAATATTGAAATTAGAGAAAATATTGAACGAAAATGAAATCATAATCGTTAAAAATGTAGTTTTTGTGCGCTTTAATTTAGAATAAAGCCAATTTTTTTTTAGATAATATTTCCTGAATATCTTGCTGAAGAGAATTTTGCGCCGAAATTAATTCACAAATAAATTAATTTTTTTAATCTTTTTTAACAATGACAAAAAATCTTGAGAAACTAAGAAATCAGTTAGAATTCCATCATACAACATAAACATTGTTAAATATTATGTATCAAACAAAGTTTTTAAAAAAAATATATTAAAATTAGAGAAGACATTATATGAAAGTGAAATTAGAAAACTTAAAAAGGTAGTTTTTATATGAAGAACAAAACCAATTCTGCAAGAATAGAACAAAACCAATTTTGAAAGGAAATATTAACTGGAGACCTTGCTTAAAACATCAAAAACTTGCATTATTTTTAATTAATTTTTGGATTTTGGAAAATTAACAATGATCTTTTAATCATGAAGATCCCATTACCTTATTTCATCAAGCTCCCCCAAGATTGTAAATTTGCATATGAGAAAACAAACTTTCCACTTTATATATGTAGATATGTAAATAAATAAGCATATTATAAACTATTTGTAACTAAACCCCTGAAAATTAAGTTTCTTCCTTAGCTCCATTCATATCTGATGTTTTCAGTCATTAAAAAATTATGTAGGAAAAATTTGAAATATTATCAATATATAAGTAAGAATTATTGCATAAAATCTACTTATAATGTATGTGCAGGCAAAGAATATGTCTGAAATTTAATTTTAATCAATTCTTACTAATTCCTACTTTTTCTTTTTTACTCTTCAATTCTTATTCTTACTCTTCTTGTTCTTACCCTTCAATTCTTACTCTTACTCTTCAATTCTTATTCTTATTTTTCAATTCTTACTTTTACTCTTCAATTCTTACTCTTTCACTCTGCAAAATGTCTTTACAGCTGGGATGATCATATTATAGGTATCGGTCTTTGGAGGTAGAAGGTGACCCTGCAGGATGGGTGAAAAGGCTACTGGGGCTCCAAGACAAAGTAAAAAAATTCATATGTCACTTATTAATTCAAAAGAGATGACTATATTCGAGAGAAGTTTTAGGAAAAAATTCTGAAATGTACATATTTTTGAATTTCAGCATAAAAAAATATTGGAAAAACATGTATAAAACCGAAATATGAATTTGTCAATCAAATAAAAAAAAATTATTGATATACGGGACATTTTCTTTTGGTTAAAAAAAGGTATAAAGGAAAATTCTTTAAGTCTATCAAATAATTTGCAAACAGCTTAAAAATATATATTAATTTGTTTCTGAACTAAAAAAATAAGCTGTATTTCTATCCACTCATAAAATATTGGGGTTTCGCAGATAAATAACATGATTTTTTTTTCGTATTGTAAAAAATTGAAGCAATTACAGAATATCTGTAAATAAATAGATTACTTATCCTCTAGTTCAGAAAGGGCATAACATATTAAGAAATTATTATAAAAATTTAAACAAAAATATGATTTAGATTTTAATTTATAGGTTTTATTATCAAAGAAAATTCTGAAAAGTAGAATTTGAGAAAACCGCTTTCGAAAATGTAAGATAACATTAAAATGCATATAAGTGCAAACATAGAAATCAATATAACTTCCAAAAAGGTATTTAGAAAAATTCAAATTTTTTAATAATGAAAACTTTTTAAGCATTAATATTAATTTAAAAAATATCATATTTTCTCAAAAAAAATCGTTGTCACCTGCATTAAGATATAACCACGCATAACATAATTAAATATAAATAAATTGGATACAAAAGATTTTTTTAACTCAGAAAATATTAATAAAAGAGAGATAAATTTCAGTAATATAAATTAATTAATATTTGATATTTCAATAATTCATAAACATGTTTAATAATTTACAATAAAATGTCTGCTGTAATTCCTAATTTATTTTGAGAGGCAACCAATGGACAAATGACATATTCTCTTGACTTTAAGCCTTTAATTACTACGTCACTTCTAACAATTGTCTATGTTCACCTAAAATTAAAATGGCCTAGTGCAAAGCTGATAAAATATTAATGTATTCATTTTTTAATGTATTTTTTATAATAACGACTCGAAAAAATAAAATCTTCTACGAGGTATTATTTTAATTTTGTTAAGCGAATGACGACTAGAAGAAAAATTTATATTATATTCTGGATATTACTTCCTTTTGCTACCCAACTGTTTATGCACATCTTTACTAATAATAAAGCTGAATGCATGTGTGTATGTGTACGAGAAAATTTACTGTACAGGCCATACCGTTCGACAAACGACTACCAACACTTGCACATATGTGCCTTAGAGTGAAGCTAATTAAAAATTAAGCTCTAAAATCTGTAGATTTTCTACGAAAAATTATTGCTTAAAAATAAATTTCATACAATTTTAAAATCTGAAAAAAAAGTCTTTTTAAAGATACCAATTTTATAAATCGTGCAATTTTTCTTGAATTAAAATTTTTTTTAAGGAAATATTTTAAATACAGCAATAGATCAGATAGTCACTGTAAAATTCAAATATTTAATCGAGTGATTTTCTTCCATGAATTGAAGGTTTTCTATTGAATATCTTTGTATTTGGTATAAGACCTCGAATGTCAAAAAATAGAAGAAGCATATATTTATGTTTGTAATAATATTAAATTTATATTATATTAATTTCCATTAGAAAGGTTTATGTATACAATGAACTGAACGTATGTTAGACAATTTAAATATCACGTCTCTACGGCTGACAGTTTAATGGAATCACGGTCTAGAAATCACGTCTAAGCGGTTTAACCGAAATTAAATATGATCAGTTTTCCTGGCAAACCAGACTGACGCCAAAATCGATTAACTAATCGATTAGTATTGCTAATAAAAGAAATCTCGCCAGGTATGACCGTGTTTCTGTTTTAGAATATCGAACTATTAACCGAACTGAAGTTAGAGAGAGGCGTGTGGATTAATCTAGAAATTAATTTTTCAAATCAAATTTTTATTTATATTCTAGAAGCTTATTAAATTTTTAGTTTACCATATACTTAGTATAAAAAAGCATAGTAAGTTTTTACAAATCCGTACGTTCATAAGAATTTTCACATTCTTACAAATCTTGACGAATCACACCTTCTTGAATTAATAAAACAGATTTTTAGAATATGTCCATCTGTATGTCTGTGACAAAGATAACTCAAAAATATTTTAAGCTAGATAGTTGATATTTAGTATACGGTCTTTACACTAAATTTACAGAAATCTATCTAATTTTTAGTAAAATCTGCTCAGAGAAAGACCGTCAGTCTGACTGTTTAAATATAAATTAACACAACAACTGAAAAACAAAGAAAACTAGATAAATAGGATTCGCTATGCAGACTTAACATCTATAGTTTATACATCTATGAAATATTGAGCAAATTCCAACAAGAGATTGACTGTCGGTTAGGCTGTAATTTCAGAAAAATGTAAACGTGATAACTCAAAAATTAAATAACTTAATTTAATTTTATGTGAAATTTTGTGACAAATGTAGTTTTGTGTCGACTTTTTGTTCCGAAAATCGCGTCTAAAACATTATATTTATTTTCGGATACTAGTAACTGCATACCAGGTATTAACACCTTAACCGGTTTGCCCGTATGCCGCGCGTGCACCGATTTATCGAATTTTGATAGTTGTAAACAAAAAATAAATCATTTATAACAATTATAATTCAACATTAAAATGACTTCGAATACGTAGATAAGCCAAGTATTCCATGGATATCCATTTGATTTAAAATACGAAAATATTCCCAAAATAGAAGTGTCATCTTATTAGATAGTAAGGAAATTGGAAAACAAACCAGTTAAGGGGTTAACTACCGAAAAACTCGTCAATGAGGACATGTCAAGGCGTTTACTGGGATGACATGTTTATTAGAGGTTATAATAGAAAGCTTGAGGGAGACCATTCCCACTTTTAGTTAAAGTTCTGGGCAAGCACTCTGGAATATACTTTAACCCTCCGACTCTTGAAGATAATAAAAAATATTGAAGTTAAGGCTGCATTGGGTTGGTTTTGTACTAAAAGGTTTAAATATATAAATTAAATTCTGAATCCCAGTTCAAGAAAAACTTTTTTATGTTACGAGTTTATTACTAAATTGCATTCTGTAACTATTTGTTATCATGTCAGAACATGATGTTGTTTTGGGGACGAGGTTTTTGGAGTCAACAAAAATCCATAGGGGAAAAATAAGGAAATCCGTAGGCGAAAAATAAAAATTTTATTATCTGCAAGAGCATCTCAAAAAATCAGTTTTTAATAACGTGCTGCCATTGGATTTACAAAAGCTCTGATTTAAAAAAAATAAGTTAATTACTTCAGCAAATAAAACCTAGAAAATTGTCGTTGTGAGCACATGGTTATATGAAATGAAATAAATGGGAATTGTTATTTTTTTAACAATAAATGCGAGACAAAGTTCTTTTTGGATCGTTTGCAATACTAAAGTGACCAATTCAGTAAAACAATTAAAATAAATGAAGATGTAATTGAACTTGCACGAGCACGTGGTGCTTGGCCTTTCAAGAAATTAAGTTCTGACATGATACATTGAAATATGCTTGGCAAATTTCATTTTAATCTTTTTTATCTTCATGAAAATGTATCTATTTTTTCCTCTCTCATTTAGATATTTTCATCTTATGGTCACAAATCAATACATTTCTTTTTGCACCGCATGAAATGTTAATATGTACGTAAATAAAAATATCATCTGGAAATGTGTGCTATTTCTCGAATCGCATAAATTTTGAAAGAAAGATTGTTACAAGAAAAAAAAACATGTAGGATTTGAAATGCGTTTCAAAAAAACATATATCCTCTCTTATCTTTTAATACAAAAAAAAAAAAAAAAAAAAAAAAATGAGACATGAGAGAGTAGATATTTAAAAATAGAAGAAAAAACACGCACTTTAAAACTAAATTTAAAGCAAAAAAAAATTTGAGTGATTTATCAGGAAGACAGCTAACATGATCTACTCAAGTGATTTCCCCTCCCGCTTTCCGCCTATTTTGAACACAGAAAACAGATTTTATCTTCGCCAAATATCGCTTCAAAAGGGGGGAGAAACGAGAACCATCTTTAAATATTAAAGCCAACCGATACACACGTGATACACGTTAAGCGGACATCACCAATTTTATTTTAAAATCTATTGTATATCAAACAGTTGATAAAAAAAAGACGCTACATATTCTTATGCAACGACAGCAGTGACGTCAGGTGAATTGAATCAGTTTACAAATCAATAGAAGGAAATGTGAAAAAATTTTATTCAAAATTATTGGATTTAAGTTTACATGGAGCTTCGTCTTTAAGAATAATCATTCAATGCGGTCATTAAATCAAATATCTCAAGGTGAGCTCAAAAAGACTGCAGATTAAGAAGAACACCAAAATAAAAATTAATATTTTTATAATTTATATCTATATTTATACTTATAACAAAGCTCAATGTGTATGTGTATTTTTGCTAGCGCTCTGCAGGTGAGACCTGTTGACCTACAGCTACCAAATTTGGTACATGTATACTTTGGAGGTCAGGAAGGTGCTCCACCGAACCCTTTTTTGAATTTTTAATTAAAATTTCAATTAATTAAAAATTAAATAATATTTTGGCTTTATAAGTCAAAAAAATCTTTTGATTTCTTCACCGTCAAATGAGTAAGATGTCATTTTTGCCTCAGCTAACGTGTTTAAGCTTAACATGTTTTTGACCAATTATTTCAAACGATTCTGTTTATTTTCTTAATGTTTGATGCATTTAAAATTAAAACATTGTTGATTAATTGATCTTCCGAGCTCATTCTGAAGTACTTTTGAATTAAATGAAACAGAATGAAGTAAATTTAAAAAATTTAATTTGTATTGTGTTACCTCAACTGAAGTAGAAAATTCACGCATTTGCTTTACCATAATTGTCATTGAAAATTCACTCAAGCGCAGTGTGTCCTTTATTGCTGACAGATGTATTTTCAATGGACACAGGCTTGTGTTTGAATAATTGGTTTGCTGTTTTGCCTTACTTCCGGTACATACCGTAAATAAATTGCTTTTAGGTTAGTTGTGTGCTTTTGTAATTAAATGGTATTTATGTTATACATTTTTCATATATATACTTATAGTTTTAAATGCATGATTCTTTAAGCAATATTTTTTCCACGCTAAAGGGGTTAGGATTAACATTTTAAACCGATTATTTCAAACGATTCTGTTTATTTCCACATTCGCTTGCTCAGTCCCTTTTTACAGGGGGGGGGGAGCACATTCACAAGTCTCACAAGCAGAAGAAGTGAAGAATATCGAATGGAACAGGTAGAAGAAGATGACTCGAACTGGGCTCGAATCCAGTACGCCTAGATCACGGGGAAGACTCTATTCCTGTGTCAGGACATTACACACACACACATTAAAAATGCATTGAAATAAACGTAAAATGAAACTAATAGTTCTTTAAAGTCATTTTTTTAATTAAAAAATCAATCGAAAAAATTATTTAACGAAATAATACGTCTGACTTTATAGAGAGAAAAATTAATATTTTAATTAATATCCAATGAAAAATTTAATTCTTATTGAGGAGTTAATATTAAAGAAGTAATAAATTGAAACTACATTTTATTGCTCATGGTTTACTCTGTATCCTGTAAAGAAGAGTTTTTTCAACGATTTTGGCATTACAGAGTTTACAAATACTATCTAAGCAATAAACATTGCTGTGTTAAAAGAAGCATTTAATGACAAAAATAAATGTTCCTAACGATAACATCCTGCACACTCATCCCCTCTCCAGCTGAATTTACTACTGTATTGCAGTTTATGGGAATGAGTACACAGGACGGTCAGACCGAAGTCAAAATAAACTTTGATAACAATGACGTCACGCCATAAAACTTATGATTAAATCTTCTTACATCTCCGTAACAGAATTACCTCCGAAGTGCCCACAAGTAAGAAATATTGGCAGAAAAAAACAAATCTGGTTTAAGTTTCATAAATTATAATTACTTGTTACAAGACAAATATTAAAAAACCGCAGAGTTGTTTTTGAAAGCGAACTGAATCGAATTCTGAGCCATAAAAGAGTGGATTCAAAGAACCATAAAAAGAGTTAATGTTTCAAATTTATAATTTTACTGCCCTGAATCTGAGTTATCAGACTGTTGCCGAGTTCCGGTAAAAGTTTGTTTTCGGAAGAGATTTTGAAACAAAATGATAATGACAAAGCGGATGAGTAATAGGATAAGGATAAGAAAACATTTTGATAGCGATAAACTTGGAAGGAGGATTAGCGAGATGATTATGTGACAAGTAAAATGATAAGTTACGTTTCGAATGAATCTATGTCATAAAATTTGAATATATGTTTTGAAAAATGGCCATTTTAAAACTTGTATTATAATTAAATTACAAAAGCAGCTTTAATGGAATATCATAAATCTGTTTTAAAAATAATATTTCTATTTAAAATAGTGACACTTTAAAAGAACAGTGCACAATAGTGCAGATGTAATTAAAGAGCAGTGCTCAACGCATAATTACAAAATGCACGCATATGACGTAATACAATTTTTTACTTTCTAATAGACGAATTGTACAAGGTGATTAAAAAAACCATGGACAAAATTACACGGTAGATCAGTATAACAAGGATCAAAAATCGCATAAAAACAATGGGTAGCAATTGCGATCCGGAGCTGTTACATGGCGTCTAAAACAATACATATTTAGAGATGGTGAATAAACATACAACTTCATCACTAACAAACTGCGAGATATTCCTGAAAAATCTGTTGAGATAAATACGCGTTTATCATAGCTGCTTCAACACTTAAAAACGATAATAGATTATTCAAATCCAATGCTTGAACTCCAGACAGATTAAATAGAAACCATAACATTTGCGTTATTCCACCCTAAATTTATAATTAGTAATCCCTTTCTTTCATGTTGTCAACGCCACAAGTAGAAAGTAGATGAGCTGAAGAATTTTAGCTCCTGTTGCCAACGCCACACATAATACAAAGAGAGAAAACGAAACCATTACAGATCATTTTATTGATAATTATTCATTCACATGCGACTAATGCAAGCCAATTGTTGTGCCTACAGCAGATGCTCAAAGATTTTACAAGATGCATCGAGACACGTTTGGCATCTACGTTGCATTTAAAGGCAGGCCCAGCCAAAGATACGAGATATATCTCGAACATATCAAGCAGCCCTAACAATTCGTCCTACCATGTCATCCGGCTTTGTTTATAAACAAGACCTTTTAAAATTAATCATAAGAAAATAATCCAAGGGAAACAGGTCTGGTTATAGCGGTGGCTATGCGATTGGTCTCCCGTGACCAATCCAGCAACCAGGAAAAGTAGCCTGTATATGAATTCATAGGTCTGTGCTGAAATGTGCAGGAGCTTCGTCCAGGATATATCTTTCGATACATTTGCAAGGCTTCTTGCCCATTACCGTTGTCCATGCCGTAAATTAAATGCATGTCAGTTTTTTCTCGGTGCATGTAACTACTCATGTCACGCCCAATGCAATCACGGCTCGAATGAAAACAAACGCCGTTTACTCAGATCGTGTTTGTATTGCAACGCCCTCTCGTGGCTCTAGTGGCCTTTACAGCCATTTGCGACCCTATTTTCCTTTGGATTTTTTATCCTTGTCATTTTGTTCACATTTTTTAAATCACCTTGATCATTAAAATTCTTTAATCATCAAAAAATTTAAATTCGAAATATTAGTAAATTTTATACTTCTCTGAGTTAAAAAAAAACATTTTTGGAAAATGTCTGTTCGTCTGTTTGTCTTCCTGTCTAAGACAAAGATAACTAAAAAAAAAGTTTTGAGATAGAAGTATGACATTTGTTATGCAATATTTACACACAGTTTGTGAATTTTATGCAAACTCCATGCAATCTCTCTGATCGAATGTTCAAATTAACCCAATTGTCAAGATCGATCAAGATAAATAACCCTGGATATACAGATTTAATACCTATAATGCGCCGGCGTCCTGACACAGAGGTAGCTCGTCTTCTGGTCATCGTGATCTGGATGTCCAGGGGTCGAGTCCCGGTTAGGGCATGGTTGTTTTTCTGAGTTCTATCTGTGAGGCGTGTGAATGCCCCCCCCCCCCTATAAAAAAGAGCTGTGCAAGCGAATGTGATGAGTGTGTAACTAATTCATACTCTTGGCCCAAGTTGGCGCTACTTCAAAAACGAGAGAGAGAGACGCTCATTCGGCTCAAAAAATCGCTGGTTGCCGTCGACATCCATGGTAAGGGTCATTAGTAACAACAACAATAAACACCTATAGTGTAGACGCCTTTCAAATATTGAGCCAAATCTAATAAAGAGTTAACAGTCTATCAATCTGTATTTTAAGAAACATGCAAACACTATAACCCAAAATTGCAATGATTTAAACGTATCAAATTTGAGTACTTACGTGTTAGACCGTCGATCTTTATCGCCAAATTTGAAGGCATCGGTAACGAGTTGCTAAACCACCCATGATGGCAAAAAATCGCCGTTATTTAAAAAATTGTTCAAACCTTAACGGTCGTCTGCTATTTTGTCGGTTTCGTTGGCGTCGATGGTTTATCGCCAAGTTTGAATCCATCGCCATGAGTTACTAAATCGTTAGTGTCGATGGTCTAATATGTAAGTACCCAAACTTGCTATGGTATTTTGAGACCGCAAGTGTAATTTTGTGTCAAATATCTGTTCCATTCGATTGAAAAGAATGCATTTAAAAACGAATTCGATTTTCAGATACTGCTTATGGACATGCCACTAATTAATAGATAAAAAATACATCAAGGATCAAACGATTGATTCAGTAAAACTGTTAAATTTCCCGCCAACGTGTAGTAAAATGTAAATTCCCGCCAAGTGTTGTATTATCTCAAGCTACTCTATTCATGTTCTATTGCGCTACCAGCGCATCTATGACTCTGTTTACGGAACAGAGAATAGCTCTAAAAAACGGATGACTCTAAAATGTAGCAGAAAGTCCAAGAGGAAATAAGGCCTTTTCTGGCTTCCACTGCGTTTATTTTCTAGAACCAAACTTTCTAAACAGAACTCAAGGCACATTCAAACATCAGTTATTAGATTACAGTTAATAAAACTAATACTAAATAATAAAAAATAGGCAGACACGACAATTAGTTTTTCGAAAAAAAAATTAAGTTATTGAATATTTTAATTCATGAAAATCTTAACAGAGCTTATCCCCAATTTAATTGCATCACTTCCATTTAGTAGCTTCGGTTAATTTCAAATAGATGGGTTGCTTAAATTCTTTAAATTTTTATCAAATAAGAAATGTTGACTTCTTGTTTTATCAACGAAGCTATTTTAAGCAGTCATCTGAATCGCCTCATAATTAAATTTAAAATCAATATTATGACTATCACTGTTATCTTCTGTCTGAAAAGTATTATCTAAGATTTTTTGATGATCTCAAGACTGATGAAACCACCAAATATTCTCAACCAAATGTTTTATCTTGATATGAAACATTTTTTTAGTTAAAAAAAATTACTTTATCAGAACGGCGATAATTATATCCTGTAAAGAAATACGACGAATTAAGAACAATCAACTTTTCGGAAATAATTGAAGCATTTTCTTGAAGAAAGCAATTGTTTGTTAAGTTATTTACATATAGATAGAATATTTTCGAAAAATATATTCTTATCTATATTCTTCTACTGAGATAAAGACTTAAAGACTTAAAGATTAAAGATTAAGATTATTTATATTCTTAAATTCATTTAATTAGTTTTGTGATCAAAACATCAGAACAAAATTCAAAATTATTTAAACTAATGTTTTTGCAGCCTTTAATAGCATTTAGTGCCTCTTTTTCAAGTTTTCTTTAACTGCTTATCTCTCCATTCAATGGTTAAGATAGAGGAAGCAATATGGGAACTATTTACGAATCATTTTGAAAGTTTACGAAAATTGAAGAATATGTTCATTATATATCTATTTAGGGCAATTTTTTGTACACTGTTATTGCTGTTGTTAATTATAACAATTGGTATGACCAATAAAATAATTGAACAATTCTTTAATATAGCTGTTAAGAATAATATAAAATAATAATAAATTATTAAACGTGCTTTTATGTAGAATATTAAAGTTAATTAAGATAAATTTTATTTGAACCTTAATAAAGAAAATTCGTGATTCAATCATTCTGCCTTTTGATCTCTCCCCCCTCCCAACAGATAACGTGCAGTGAAAGTCTATCGAAACTGGAATATAAGAGGAATGAAAATTAATAATGTATCATGAGATCATAAGCTTTTATTTGAAATAAAAAATTTATGAAATCAGTATAGTGATTCGTAATAAAAATTGTCATTTTTTGTTCTTTCTATATCGAGTTACATAATTAAGTAATAATTTTATCATTTATCCCGAAAATGGGTATTTAGTAGGCGACAGACGACCAAGATCATATGATTTCATATTAAGTAAAAATTCACAAAAATGAACCAGTGTTTGGGGCTAGGTAATAATTTCTTTGGTTTTACTTATTGTACACTTGATTATAAAAATATTAAGGTAGATGACTGAGTTGAAATGGGAATTTTTTTATGAAGATATCAAATATTTCTTTATTCCATATTATTAATGTCTGAACAATCTTCTTCATAAAAGTCCTTGAATTTTACTTCATTTCTTCATTTTTTGGGAAATTACATTGGTTTTATTTTTGTATTTGCATGATATAAGTTTTAATGCTATTTTACCTCTTTAAATGCTATTTTAATGTTTAAATTTTGATTGAATGATCCCACGATTAACAAAATAAATTAAAATCAAATGCACATTTTTGTTCAAATTTGGTGTAAAATTTTCGCCATACGTTTTGCAGGTTCTAAATTACTGAATAAGTAATCTATCGATAAAAAATATTTCATAGAAGTTTTAATGCTTCACATTTCGGAAAAAAATGAAAAAAAAAATCGTTATATTTTTAAGCTGCGAGCAAATATTTAAAAGAAAGAATTACAGTTCATTTTCAATGCAGGAACTAGTAGTATATTTTTGAAACTATTTCCAAGTTTTTGAATAAACTATTTGATAAATCTATAGACTAGATGCATTTTGCTGTATATTTCTTTTTAGACAAATAAATCCTATTTTTACAAAATCTTTGGAATTTAACTGGTTTATTCTGGTTTCATAGAAGCTTCATTAATGTATTTTGTACAAAAATACAATTATTTTTCTCCGTATTCTAAAAAGAAAGAAAAAAAATCTTCCTGAATGTGCGTACATAACTTTAAAATAGACAATATTGAGAACTCAAGGTGATATATAAATTTGTTCAAAACATAAAAATGCTCTATTTTAAGATGTTGCTATATGATGTATTAGACACAACTTATATAGAGTAAAATCAAAGAAATGAAAGTGTCATTGAATATAATTGGCATTTTGAGTTAAAATACTGTGTAAAATAAAGAATCTCTGTTGTTTGAACAAAAACATAAATGCCTATTTGATGATACACTACAGAATTTTTTTTAAGAAATTTTCTTCAACTCATAACTTTGATTACCATGACTTAGAAGTAATCACAATTTTTATTAGTAAGTTTTTATTCGGTAGTTTAGCTTTCTTTTTATTTCCTCGTATAGGAAAAATATTATAATAAACAAAAAATTCGAGTTTGGTTTGATGAACCTAATTTAATCCCCCGTGGTCGAAGGAATCAATTTGGGATAAATGCAGACCATCCTCTCTGGTCGTAGCCCATTGGGTACTATCTAAATTGTAAGGGCTAAGCACTTAATCGAAAAACTTATTTAAAGTATGTAAAAACATATTGTTCGAGAGGGTGAGCGTCGAGGTTGGAGGCGTCTGGCGATGAGCTTCGAGCCAGCCAGGTTGGTTTGGCGAAAGGAATAGTCTGGTAGCCGCTGGCCCATTTACAAAGCTCCGCGTGCTTTTGGGCGCTCGCTTGCTCGGCTATATAAGGGACGTGTTGCTATAGTTTCAGCAGTTTCCACTTGGAAGAGAAGCGATTCGATGGACTAGCGGAATGCTTTTCTAGCTTGTTATTAGTGAAATATGTTTACGTTTGCTGTTAATGTCGTATAATTGAGCTCGCTGTGACTTACTGTTTACTGTGCTGGGCGAAATCGCACAGGTTTTTATTGTGTGAAAGGCTTGTATTTACGCTGTGAGTGACTGTTGACTGCTGTATTATTTGTATCGGAAGTTTTACTTTGTCAAGTCATCGGGTAAATAGCTGTAAATAAATTTGTTTGTGCTGTCCTCAAGTAAAGTCCATTCAATCCGAACCCGCTATGCTAAAAACATAACAATATTTTAAGCTTATTTATATATACTTGTTGACAGATAATCAAGCACCTCACATTTTACTAAAAATCTTGATATAGATCTACGATTGAGACAAAAAAACATAAGCAAAATTTTATTTGCTTGCATTTTTACTTTCTCGTATACATAATATAGAGTAGTTTGACGTGAATTTAACAATTTTATTAAGCGTAATGCGGAATCCCTGGCGATGTTTTTGGCGATTAATCCATGATATGTTGTTAATAGTATCCGAAAAATGATTCTCCTTTTTAAACGCGTCTTTCCCATTCGATTGAAACAGAAATTGAACACTAAACTACACTTGTAGTCACAAAATGACAGATCAAATTTGATGCATTTAAATCATTGCGTTTTTTAGCTATCGCGTTTACAGGTTTCTGAGGGTACAGAACGACAAACAGTCAATCCTTTCATGGATTTGGCTCAAAATTTGATCAGTGTCAACACTAGAGATATTAAATCTGTGTATCGAATTTTATCAATCCAATTATATTAGTTTTGTAACTATCGTATTAACTTATATTCGAGCAGTCGGGCAGAAAAACTTCCTCAGAATAGATTTTGTTTAAAATTTGATACAAATCACAGCATGGTAATCGTCAAAAGAAAAAAAAAACGAAATTTAAATTTTGAAGGATTTCCACATTTTAGACAGTTTTAAGTTTAAAAAACACATTTTTGGAAAATGTCTGTCTGCCTGTTGAGACAAGACAAGTCAAAATCGTTTTGTGCTTGACCGATGGAATTTAATAGTACGGACAACTCTTGATTGAGGAAATTTCATGTTTTTTACGACAAATTTGTAGATATCTATCAAATTTTGAACAAAATCCATTCAGAGGAAGTCTCTCTCTCCGACTGTTCAAATATACACTGAAGTGACAAAAGTCATGGGATAGCAATATGCAAATATACAGATGGCAGTAGTATCGCAG
>JAOUZG010028580.1:1451642-1486803 GCA_026289955.1 Argiope argentata | reverse complement strand
ATAATTTTCAAACATCATTACTTAATGAAATGTTCAATGAAGAGGAAGTTGATGGCATTAAAGTAAAATATTGATAATTTCTATCATAAGACTTAATGAAAATGGATGTGTTATGACCTTCAGAGAGATTGAAACTAAGACTGGAAACATGCCAAAAGATACTTATGCTGATATGGAAATAATTCATATTAAAACAGATCTATTTTCTGAAATAAAACTATCTTAAATAAATATACAATAATATCAAATTGAAATTCTAGATATGTACAAATGCACTAATAGTAAATGAGTGATGATTTTTTAAAAAGCCTTTCTACAGACTTAAGACTTCACAAACTATAATAGTGTTCCTATTTCATGAATTCATAAAACAAATAACTGCACAAATTTAACCATAATTTTTTATATACTAACATAATACTACTGAGAAAATTTAAAAGTAAGAAATAAAAAATAATCTTCCAAACAATTATCCAAAAAAAAAATTTAATTCTAAAAAAAAGTATTTTTTCTTTAAAAAGAATGAAAAAACAATTTATTATTAGTTTTATTTATTATTGTAAGACAATTATTCATTTACTTTTATATATTTCAAAAAAATTATTTTCAATTTAAACGGCCGATCGACAAGGTTATTAAAACTATAATGAATTAATAATAATCATATAAATTTTATATAAATATAATGTTTTAAGTACTTTCTAAAACAGTGATTAGGTTTTTTTATTATCTTTTATCTTATCTTTTCATCATTTTTTTTAATCTACTCTTATCTTTATGTCACAAAATCGGTAAACAAATCAGAAACCGATACCAAAATAATCACTTAATATATATCATTTGAGAAACGTTCAATATTTTAAGCTTAGTTCATTCTGAACAGAAAAATGTGTTTTATTTTAATACCAAAACGTCTTTTGTATCATATCAAATAAATATGATGTCATATTATTAATATGAATCAATCTTAAATAGAATTTTTCAAAACTGTATTCATTGCAAGATTATTTTTTTAATTTCATGCTCCTATGTTAAGGTCAATCAAATACATGTTTATATAATACTTACGTATTGCTTTTGACGAATTAGGTTAAGTAACCTGCTGGCTCGTAAATTTCTGATCATGGTTTATAATTTTTATAATTGCTCAATCAGTATGATGTATTCCACAGAGAGCAATCTTTACACTTTTCAAAAGACAAGCAATAAATACTTTAATCGCAGCAATGTGGTATTCTACAACACCACAGTTGCTCTAGCAATAAGTATAAAAATAAAAGCCGGTTACATAAGCTTTCCTGCAGGATCAATACTTCTGAATTAGAAAATAAAAAAGAAGTATAATATGAAAGAAATATCTATTTAAATTCAAAATTATATCTTAAAGTTTTAAAATTTTACATTAATTTGTTTAAAACGATATTGCAACTTTAAAATGAAAAAGCTAGAACTAGAAAAGCAGAGTTGATATATTGTAACTGTAACCACAAATTATTGCTTCATATGTTTAAGGAGATTTGTTTACACACCTCCGAAATCTTGTTCTGATTCTAATTAAAGCAGGTTAATTGCCGCAGTTACTCTCTTGCGATATGTTCTGTGGCGGAAGTTAAGTTGAATAATCATGTATCAAACAGCCCTTCTTCTTTTGTCTGGACCATTGCGAATTTTAATTGAATCCATTGGACCTTATTTAAGCTGGACAAATAAAAAAATAGCAAAATGTTTATATGTCAAATTAGAATCCGAGTTGCACAACCCATTTTCAAAATCTGATAGTAGAAACTTAAAATGTTTATCATCTGTAGTACCTGTGGTATATCACAAAGCTTCAACTCTCTGCAAAAATGTTGACGTCCGTGTTTTATTAGGAAATATAGAGCAATCAAAATATACTCAACGTAAACAGTTGAATTTTGATGCAATTGTAACAAATTGTGATCCGACGGATATCAGCAATTATCTCAAACAGAATTATGGTAAATCTTGTGATAATATAATTAAACTTAATGATATTGATGTTCCAGTTCGTCAAAAAGATTTTAAATTAGATGATACAGAATTTCAAACATTTGATACCGTATGTTTAGGTGGCACGTTTGATCGTCTACACAATGGTCATAAAGTTTTTTTAAGTGAAGCAGTTTTAAAAGCTACTAAAAAAATAATTGTTGGTGTTTCTGATGGTGTTACATTAAAAAGTAAGTTTTTAAACATATTTCAGTGAAAATTAATATGCATATTCAGTAATTACACTAGCAGATATAATGCTCTCTTTTACTTTTCTTTTTAGGGAAAATATTATGGGAACTGATTGAGCCAGTTGAAAAAAGAATCAAAGATGTTACAGAATTTTTGGAAGATATTGATTCTACTTTAAAATATGAAGTTGTGCCAATTTATGATGTTTATGGACCTACTATTACAATACCTGATATTGATTGTTTAGTTGTAACTACTGAAACTAGAATAGGAGGAGAAAAAGTGAATAGTGAACGAAAGAATAGAGTATGTTTTTTTAAATTAATTTTTTGAAAAATATAAAAGCTTTCAAGTAATTAATTATGTACAATATTTTATAGGATATGTCTGAAGTTAAATTACATATTATTGATGTAGTTGAGAACACTGGCAGAAGTAAGGACGAAGAAGAAAAGTTAAGTTCATCAACAAAACGAATGCATCTTTTAGGAAAGCCTCTTAAAATATCAAAGGTAACTAAGCAACAAAAATAAATGCATTATTTTCTTTTAATTCTAATTAAAAAAATTTAATATTCATTGCTTTATTTTGTAGCCATACAAACATTCCTTAATTCATTAAAAAAATTTTAATTCATTCCTTAATTCATTAAAAAAAATTTAAACCCCAAATATATTTTAATATGTTCTAAAGCACTTTAAGTGATTTATTATATTTTTAATAATAAATTCTTTAATGTATTTTTTTTTTTTTTTTTTTTGCAGCCTTCATTAATTTCTAAGCCCTATTGTGTTCTCTTAAGAGGACACCTACTAAGTGGCAAATCATTTGTAGCTAACAAACTTCAACTTTCGGGGATTCCTGTACTTTGTTGTGATGAAATGCTTTGTGCCATCTTCCATAAAGATAGTGAATTAAAGAAATATATAATTAAACAATTTGGAGAAGAAGTTTGTAATGATGAAGATTCCTTTGATTTTGAAAAGCTGGTTATAGCTTGCCTGAAAAACAAAGTATGTTTATTAGAAGAAATAATTTCAAATTGTTTTTAAGATTTTTGTTTTCTTTTTGTGTGTGTTATACATGTTATCAAATCTATTTTATCTGTGTAAAGAAATGTTCTTAATGTTTATAATTTATGTTTATTAGTGTATTTGATATATTTATTAATACAATGACTAACTTAAATTATTTACAAAATTTAAATATTATGTTGATTTTTTAGACCATGATATTACAAATATTAACAAAGTATTAAACTTTGACTGAAATCTTTCATCCGACAAATTTAATTTTTACTTAAATTTACTTGAAAAATGCCAAAATGAATATATTACTTCACTTAATGGTCATATTTCATGATGAGCGATTTCCATTATGAATAAAGTGAAATGTGAAACAATGACTCTCTTAATGAATAATGCTGTAGAACAAGTGAGTAGGCATTGCAGTGTCATATGCAGGATTGGCCTGTATCTTGGGTATCAATTTAAGTTGAGCACTTTTTCTGTGGGAGAGTTTCAGCAAGTGATTTAATATTTTAACTAAATTACAAAGTTATACACTTGCTTGAATACTTTTTTAATAGAATGCATTTTATTATTTTACACTTTCTGCATTTAAAAAAAATTATTTCTTATTATGAGTAAAGTTTGTGAAGGAATTATGATCATTAATTGAGATATCAATACCTAAGATATATAATATTTGATACCTTAGTGTTTGTTATTTTATTATTTTTTATGATTATGATTTTGATATGATTTTTTTAGGTTTAGTAAGTTTTTTTCTTTATTAATATTGTATTGAAAATATCATTAAACATTAAATTTTAAATTAAATTTTTGTTCTAAATACATTTAACTAGTCTAATCACAGTTCTTCATTCTAAAACTAATTAACATGCAATGATATTGCCAATTTCTATTGCGGTAAAAATGTTCTTGTTGGGCTATGATTTTTTTTTCATGCAAAGAATTAGCTAAATCTCTTGATTAAAATATTTTAAGTATATAATACATTAAATATATAACACCTAAGAGTTGATAAGTTATAAACTATAAAAAAAAATTCAATTCACAATGTTAAATTAGATTTCATCGGAGTTTTTTCCCCCCAATATACAAGTGGTTATCAAAATAAGGCAAAAACCTTTGAATAAAAATGACATTTAAGAAAGTGCATTAATAGAATCCTAACAAGCAATTTGTTTTAGATACAATTAGAAAATGTTATTATCTAGGGAATGTATGTAACTGTTTTGAATTTATAGTGATACATTGTCTACAGCTGCAAAGATGTAAGCTCAGCAAAGCAAAATAGTTTTCAGAAAATAAGCTGAGTGAAAGAGGCGAAGATTTTTGAATCAAATTGTAATGTCTAAAAAGAAAACTAGGAGCCAAAGTGACCATAGAACTAAGCATCTGGATTCTCCTGTGTTAATAATTACACTTAAGAAATACCTTCATGAACAAAATATCAATAACAGATCAGGAATTCACTTGTCACTGATATTAAGGCTAAATGACATTAATATTATGTTAAAAAAGTATGAATAGAAATTCAGAGATGTTTATGTAAATTAAAGGAGCAAATCATCACTGTTCTAAATTCTCATTTTATTAACTATTTCTTAAAATAACTAGCACTGACCAAGAACTTTCAGAACACCGTAATTTTCTGTGTGTGTGTTTGTTTTAAAGATATCTTTTGTAGAATTTTTAAGATATCTCTAGTAGAAAGGATTCACTAGTAGAATAAAAAGCAAAATATTTTTTTTCATTAAATAAAATAACGAAGGAGAACCATTCCACTTACATTTCTAATGGTGTTTAGGGCTAATGTTAGCAAATTACAGTTGTAGAAATAATTTCTGAGGTCTTTGATTAATAAAAAAGCGCAAAAACAAAATTCTGTACAAATTATTTAATGTTATATATGAATGATTAAATGCTAAAACAACTTCTTATTCTCAGCAAAACAATGCCACTAAACATTGGAAAAATATTTTTTTAAAAAGGCTATAAAATATTTCCACTCATTAATTATTATCTTTTAATACTCTTGATGTTAAAAAGAGACTGTATAAGAAAATTCAAAAAAATAATTTAATGTATTGTGTTATGGAAAGTTAAACATGTAAATCTACAGCATTATATTATTTTAGATATAAAAAAATGTTTTAGAAAATAAACATTTTTTTTTTGGCTATGTCAAAAACTTTTTTATTTATGAATATTAATTGCTAAATTTATTCAGAGATTATTTTGAATGCTGTGCCTCAGGCAATATTTAATATCTATTTTTGATATTTTCTAACTCAATAATATATTTTTATTTTATTTATTTTTGTAATTAAATACGCATATGAAAGCATGATTTTCAAGTACTTATTTAATGATGTATCCTATTTTATTATGAACTTTTAAAAAAATGAGTGAAGTTATTGCATTATCCATTGAATGGAAGGAATATATTGTTAGTTAACTCTTCATACTGTTCTGAGTTGGGTTTTTTCCCCCCCATATGTCTCAGATTTTTTAAAAACTAAATAGGTCTTTGATTTGTCTAATATATGTTTTGATTATTTCGGGGAATTTTCATTACTTTAAACCATTTAAAAGATTTTTTTTAAAAAAAGAATGTCAATTGCAATAGGAAAATTTGAAGCTTAGGCAACTATAAATAAGTATGATGCTTGTGCTTTGAACATATCATTCTTTAAATTAACTTTCATAGAGTATGAGCAATGAGAAGTGTACAATCACTTTTTTTAATGGACTGTTTATGTTATATTATTGTATTTCAATTTTTCAGATTTTTTACATGTTTTTTCAGATGCATTCTATAATTTTGCTAATTACTACTTTAGGAAAAGAAGGATTGCTTAGCACAATTAGCATTTACTAAACTGACATCTGCCTTGCAGCAAGTATTTCAAGTTTATTCCGAACAAGGTAATTTTCAATAATTTTAGTTTCATGTGCATTCATTCCAAAAATTTGTTTGTTAAGGATATTTATCAATACAATAGCTGTTGCTTAACATGGACTTAATAATTTTGCTGGCATTAACAGATTAATAACTATAACCAAATCGGGCAAAACCAGCCATATTTTTGTCTTACAGAGGGGGAAGAATTAAAACACCTACAGGCTATCTATAATTTCTTTCAAAAACAACTATTTAAAAAATTTATTAAATGCTACTTATCAATAATTATTCCTGAAGGTTCACTTTTACATTGTTTACACTTGTTTTGTAGTTTTCAAAAAATATTAATTGTGCTACATTTCCAAATTCATTTTGCATTCAATGAAGGGTTTTCTTTAGCACATTCATCTCCATTGCATCATCAATGATTCAATTTTTGCTCATTAAAAAAAAAATCCTTATTTTTTCAACATTTTATAAATAAAGAGCTGTGAAATTTTCAACAGCCTTTTAACATAACATTGTCTCTTTTTGTTAAAATTTCATAACTCTTAGGAATTTCAATTTTTTTTTAACATTTCAATCGGTCCCCCCCCCCCCCCCCCATCTTTTTATATTTCACTCGCAGGCAACAGTAGTTTGTGCTGTTCAAGCCATATCTGGCAGTAAAGCTGTCTGTTTAAACCAACCCAAAACTCTCTAGTCCAGACAAAATTGCCTAACTCCATCCCATAAGAAAAATGACTCCCAAATGTTCACTTACATCTGAAGCAAGAAATTCTGTAAACATTAATTGTTAATGCTGGTTGAAAATGATGGATCAATCAGTTTTCCTCTTGAAACCTACTAACATTAAATAATGTAATAATCATATGAAAAGGATATTTTTGTATATATTTTAGTATGCCAGTTTAGAATCAGAGAATTTCGACACATCCTTTAATAAAGGAAGCTTTTATGGAATTATTTTAATGCCCTCATGGTGATTAAATTCAATTTTTAGAAGCTTTAAAAATTATTTATGAAATCCATGATCAGTATTAGAACAACAGACATAAAACTGAAACAAGAGGATTGGGAATATAGGTAGAGCTTTAATAGTTTCAAATGAAAATCTGTGCTAAATCTAGTATTTACTTTAGTTGGATGTATTCTATATTATATTACAGCTTCACATATTATATTTAAAATAAATGGCTTTATCATTTGTTGAAATGATCTTTCCAACAGATATTAAATTAAAAGGTATAATAGTTTTTACAAGGATTTAATTTTTAATGTGTAATTTTTTGTCGAAAATATTTTTATGGCTGTATTCAAAACATAATTTATACAAAGAATTTTGTAAATAAAGAAAAGTAAATTTTATTTAAAAATCAAATAAATGTTTTTTAAAAATAATTTTAGGATCACATACTCTTCTTGTAAAAGATTCCAGTATTTTTGAAGGTTGTGAGCTGGGGATTAAAGTCAATGAGATATGGGCGACTATACTTCCAGCTTCTGAGGTTGGTATTAATAACTTATATTTTTTATGCAAATATTTTTCCAATAAACCGTGAAAAAACTTATTTTTTCAATATTTTTTTTATTTCAGTCTATTAAATTATTTAAAGAACACTATCAAGCTACTGAAGAAGAAGCTGGTAAATTAATAGAATCGCTACCATCAAATGAACAATATGTTGGAACTGCAAATGTTTTATTTTGCAACAAGTGGTCACCAGATACAACTCAAGAGCAGGTGAGGCATTGATATTTGGCAGAATATGTTGATTTTGATATTAAGTTAAACAATCTTCCCTCCCATCCCCTAACTACTTTTACCAACTACTTTCTAAAGAATACTTGCAGAAATTTAAAATATATGATTATGGCATTGAATGTTTATTTTATATTTGGAAGTTCTAGATTGTTGTTCAATGCAAAATTAAATGATTTCAAGGTGTGCAAAAAAATGTACTACTTTTTGTAAAGTAATTAAAAAAAAGTTTTATGAATATTACTTTAAAATTTTTTTAAATATTTGCTATTTATGAGTTTTTTTAAAATATAGTTTCCAGACAGGATTAATTTTTTAAATGCTTTTGCTTTTAATTTAATATATAATGTATACATAATATTTGCTTTCTAATTTCTTCTTTTTATATATTTATTTCTTCTTTGTAATGATTGTTCTTTTAATTCAATATTTTTATAAATCTGAATTAATAATACATTTTATCTTTAATATTAAAAGTATACACTTCATATCTTTTCAGGTGAATCGAGCCTTCTCCTATTTGAAGTCCTTGCAAAAATTTTCTTAAAGCTTTATTCATAGTTGTACTTATTTTTTAAATTTTATTCTTAAACCTATAAACTTACCAGGTTATATATATTCGTTGAACAATAAATATTTTATCTTTTTAGACTTGCTAAATATTAATGAATTTTGCATTTCATTAATATCTGGAAATATAATATTTATTTATGAAGAAATTGAATTTAAAACATTCTCAGATAAAATTTAAATTAAAAAAAGAATGAATAAATTCTTTTAATCTACTTTATAGTTACTTTTAGTAAATCACCAAACTCTTCAGAAACGGAAATTCATATCCTAATAGGGCTTTAATTATTTTGATTTTATGTATCATGTAAATTTAGACAAATCATAACTTTTTGACTCAAAATG
This sequence comes from Argiope argentata, assembly GCA_026289955.1. Lineage (NCBI taxonomy): Eukaryota > Metazoa > Arthropoda > Arachnida > Araneae > Araneidae > Argiope > Argiope argentata. The sequence continues at coordinate 1,477,991 of JAOUZG010028580.1, read as the reverse complement.
TAATCTTCAAAAATGGTGTTATTAAATGAAGATGATTGGATGATGAACTATTTGATAACATTCAAACCAGAAGTTACTATAGTTTCAAAATTTCTGTACTAATTTTTAATTGTAAATAGAAAGAAAATAATTTTTAAAAAGTCCCAATATTTAATTAAGCTCTTGGTTCCAGATGAGTTCTGATTCTTAATTTGTGCATTTACTCATGCCTAATTTGAAAAGCTAGTTTATAGAATAGTAGATAAACAAACAAAAAAGAAATTCTTGTACAACCAATAACAATTTTTATTTTAATGCATTAGAGTGAAAAAAGTTTTGGATTGTAATAATTTCACCCCTCATTGTTACCATCCCATTTTAGAACTAGATATAACAAATATAGCTTATTTTTGATCATGACATTTAAATGTTTCTATAATACATCGTTTGTATTTAAAAGTGCTTAGTATTTAATTTAAATATTATTTTTTTAAGAATTAAGTGAAATCTGACAAGCCAAATTATAAAAAAGTTTTTCAAATGGAAATACATCGTTTTGTGATTTTTTTTTAACATTACAGAATCCATTTAGTGCAAATTTTAGCTACAGTATATATATAAAATATATATATTTTCTTTTTATAACAATTTTTTCAAATGCATATTCAATAAAATATATATATTTGTTGAAATCATTTATCTAGAATTTACTATTTATAAACTCAATAAATGTAATGTTCTTCTAAAGTATTGCTAGTAAATAGCTTTAAATTTGAAGAATTTAATGAGATTGAAGAATTAATTAATTTTTTTGAAGAATTTAATGAGAATCATTTTTTAAGAAGACTTCAAAATAATTAAAAGAATTCAGAAGCTTAAGATAATTGAACAGGTATGCAAATCAAAAATGTGAAATTATTTCATATCAATAATAATAAATATAAATATTTATAAAAATATTTAAAGTAAACTTTTCATATACCATTTTAATATTCTTTATCTACATTGCATTTAAATCCATTTTTAAATAAAATTATATTTTTTACTATCATTCAATATTTACACACTGAAGTATTCAGTTCCGATTCATAAAAATGCCAATTTCTCTTCGGTGGATATCAACATAATTTGTTTTGTCTCTTATTCTGTTCCTCAGCTTGGTGCATATCCTTGTTTATGAAATAGAAAACATAATATCAATTAAGCTTTTTTTAAGAAAAATCAAGTATTGTGTGTCTTTTTCCCTTTATAAATTTTTGTGTAAACAAACAATTTATTTATTTTTACACTAAATGGGATTCTATTGTTTGAATATGATCATTAATTGGTGAGTACAACATGCATCAGTGGGCTTATTTATTACATTTTTTTTTACTTATAATAAAGATGAATGTTAGTTTGTGCATATTTAGATTGACACTCTGCAGGCCTGACCTTTAAAAAATGTTTTAAGGTTTTGCAAAAAAAATTTAAATAAATATATAAGCCTTTAAAAAATAATTCTTTTTTGACCTTTGAAAAAATATTTCAAACACATTTTCAAAAAATTTATTTTATATAAAATAGAATTTAACCTTTGTGACCACTTGATGAATGCATAAAAAAATATTAGCTTTTACCACAATGACAATAGTTCAAATTAAAAGATTAAGTTAACTGTTATTATAAAAGCAAACTTCAAAAAAAAAAAGTAATTTTGAGCACATGTATTGAAGAAATAAAATGAACTTAATATTTTCTAGAAAGATAAATGTAAGAAAAAAGTTTCTGTGTGATAGGGAAATGGTTTAAAAGAAATAAGAAAACTATTTTATTCAGCTGAGTCAGTAAATGTTTTAATGAATAAAAATTCATATATTTTTATAAAGCTGATCCTTCAAATCATATTTAATTAAATATTTTAATGATACAAAAAATTTTAAATAAAAAAAAGGTATATTTTATTGTGACTACAATAACTGAGTTACCAAAATTTGAAAATTACAACTTAAATAAACACACAATTTTAGATCGCTACATTGACTATTAAAAAAATGATTTGTCAATTAGTGCCTGGAGAGTCTACATGATGAACAAATACAAAATTATTAATTCTTAATAATATGATATTCAAAACTTTATAAGTCAGTCAGATTTGATTGTAGATTATATATATTATATATACAATGTTTCATTGATTTAAATTTACAAACAAGATGGCAAGCATACTTCATTGAAAATTATTCCTTAGGATAAAAGGACTGTAAAATATATATGAACTAGAATCCCATCATGGAAAGTTTCAAAGAGAAAGAAATGTTGAAAAAAAAATTATTAAAGTATAGATCTAAGTAATGCCTATTAAATAGATAAGATGGTTTTTTTCCCCCTTTGATTACCATAATTTTTTTATTAATGGAATTTGGGTACAAAAAAATAATTAAAATTATTCATTTAGTTATGCAATATAATCATTATAAGAGAAATCTGACTCCTTGAATTGATTAATTAGCAGGTATAAAATTGCATAGCAATTAAAAACCTTTGGAATATTATTGCTTTCAAGAAAAATTTTCAAAGTTGGTTTTATGTGTGAAATTAATGCATTTTCTTGATAGTTCTTAAGAAGATAAGAAAAGTAGCTTGGATTTTATCAGTAAAATAGAAAGTGAAAATTTCACTACTTTTCAGAATGTATGAGACGGGAGAAATGTGAATATATAATTTGTAATTGGGAATACAGAGAAATTATCTTTTAAATAAACCATATTTTGATTTTTAAAAAATGAAAAGTTGTCATATGTTTAAATTAGATAAAAATTATTATAAATAATTTTATATAATATAAAATTAAACTTATAATGCATTTTCAAAATAGATGTTTTTTAAATAACACATGAATATAAAAGTAATTACTTTCTCTATATTTATATTACTCATTTATATGCAGTATTATTTCTTATATTTGTAATCATATTAAAACAGTTTAATATCTGTAAATTTCTCACGACTGAAAAATTGACTTATAATAATATCATTAATAAAATAAAAATAACACTTTCTAATAAGTTTGGTCTCTCCCATTATGTTTAATAGACATAAGCTAACAATTTATATTAAAGCAATAAGCCTTTCTTAAGAAAACTGATTGATGACTTTTTTAGAATAATGGAAGGATTTAGTTATGGTATGCTGACATAATGTATCACTAAAATTTCCTTAATATATAATCTACAGAAAGTCTAATCATCCTCTAGATGATTTTGTTATCATGCACAACAGTAATATAATATGTATTATATTTTGCCTAAATATATATATATACACAAAACAAATCCAGACCATCAAAAGGGAAGAATTATAGCCTTTAAATAAAATGAGAAAAAAGACATTTACCCATTTATTTATCAATTACTTAAGATAGTTGATAGCATTTCGCTTTATTATCTCTTTAGTAAATCTCTATGCTTTCTATTCTTTTTAAGGACATAAGAGTTATTATCAATTGAATTTAACATGAAAAGCAAGGGGAAAAATTATCTCATCACAAAGGGTAAACACGAATCACTTAATCAAACTTTAAAATAAAAATTCAGTAAGCAATTTTTACAAATTATATTAAACTTCTTTACGATACTCTAATGGATGTATATATAGCATAGAAAAGTATGTTTATTATGCTTTCAATAGAATCATAGAATTTTACTGATAGTACTTTACTGAAAGGAGCATAATTCATGATTAATAACACAAAAAAGAAAGTGAAGCATTTAGAAAAAAATCATTTATAGTTTAAAAAAATTTAGTACATTTAAATTTTAAAACTTTTTGTTTAAAACAAGTTTATGAATTATTTTGTATAAATGTCAATCTTCACCTAAGATATGAGGATTTTGTTTCCATAACTTATTTCCAATGATATCACAAAATGACATATAAAGTCCTTTTTCCTCTTCCATGAAATCATCTAGAGTAATCAGTTGTTTGTGCACTTTACTTCTGATAATAAAAGTACCTTTCCTAAATTGCGGTTCAATATTATTGTAGTTAATATTGAACTCTGAAAATAAAATTTCATTTTTTTCTGCAGAAACAGTGTCTCTAATTTTTTCTTCAGCTTTCTTGGGAGTCAAGCCTTTTTGCTGCACCAAAGCCCAAAAAGTAGTGTTATATAAATTATTGATATGACAATCTGTTTGACGCCAACTTAAGTAATCGCGTAAATTCTTGTTAGTTGGAATACTAATAACGCGACCATCAAATGATGGTGGATATAGTAAATCTTCCTCAGGAAAATAATTTTTCCAGTAAAATACAAACGAAGAAGTAAACAGACTGCACACATTAGTCAATATTTTACTCTGTCTTCTATTATACAACTTCGTATTTCTATCGAAAATAAAACTAAATTCGTCACTTTGTCCATATGCAAAAATCACATCATGAATTTCTTTTAAAACTGTACTTGCCGCTTTATTCATCAGATTAAGACCGCGTTCATCATTAGGCTTTTTAAATTTATGCACGTCAACCAATTTGTGAAAAATTTTTCCATCAATTCGTACAATGATCCATGTATTTGGACACACCACATCTGGAATTTCAAAAGTTTTCACATATTCATACATACTTTTCGCCATGATTCTATATCAAATTATGCTTACTACACATAAAAGAAATGTTAAATCCCAACTTTTCACAGACTGAATCGAAACTGACAACTCTTGCCATGTGTCGTAACAAAAACAAATGAAGCGAATAAGAGGTACAATCACAGTTAAGATACAAAATATATTAAATATCTTTCCTTTCTCTTTTGCTAACATTAATACAAACTGAATTCATTAAAAAGATAATTTGCTTAGTAAATTTCCCGCAACGAGCACTAAAAATTTCAATTTAGTTTTTGAGCGATAATTCCTTAAACTCCGCTATTCACCTGCTAAAATAAATGCAAGAAAAAAATGATTGCTGCTAGTTACGAAATTTTAACTATACCCGCGAGGTAAACAAAATAGAAAAACAGTGTTCCAATACATTGAAAATAAACAAGTTTTCAAAATCTATTATCATAACTGTAGGGAAGTTTTGAAATTTTTTTAAGTGAATTAAAAATAATTTATGTGTTTTTCATTCATCTGCAATTATATAGAAACTTGAAGAATTTGGATTTATTATATTTGGGTTACTGTTTGCTTTTTTATGAAATCAATTTTCTATTCAGTTTTAGTTTTTCATCTACTTTTCAATACCTAATTTGTTCTTTTTTATAAGTAACTGAAAGTAAAGTATAGTGAGTTAAAAATGTTAGAATTGTTTAAAGAGCAGGAGCGTCAACTGAGATTAAAAGAAGAATCTGTCCAAAGGAAACGTGATGCTGCAATGCAAGAATGTTATGAAGATTATCAAAAAAAAGAAAAATTTAACGAACATATTCTTCAAGGAGAAAAAATGAGGAATGAACTGAAAGGCAGTGCTCAAATGCTGCAAAATCGAAAATGCATGCAGAATGTGAAATTATCTGAAGAATCTTTAGGAAAGCATCTGGGTAAATTGAGATAAATTTGTTTCAGTTATTTACTTTAAATTAATAATAATTTAAGTTTAAGAATATTTGTAATTATTTTTGAATCTGAAACTATTATTATTACTATTATTATATATATATATTTGAGGAAGAAAATATTTAGATTTTTGTTCTTGTGTTAGAAAAAAATGCATTTTTTTAGAAAAAAGTTTTACAAATTAAACCCTGCTATCAAATATGTGATTCAATTATTATTAGAGGTGTTGTAAATAATATAACACAAAAATTATTATCGTTTGTATAAAAACTTCTAGTGATGTCATTGTATTATTACTGATATTTTTATCTTGTTATATTTTGTACTAATTGTATGTTTTATTTCTGTCTGATACTTTTTATGTTTACTGAAAAATAATCAAAATCCATTTTATTTTCTTTCATTTTCAAAGATTATCTGGCTAATGCATTATGTAATGGGTGAAGTACCTTATACATTAAACTTCTACAAAAGGATTTATTAAAAAATTAACTATATTTTATTAATTAAAGATTAATTTTTCACAAAATTGGGGTTTTTTGTCAAATATTGTTTGCAGAAAGCTAAATTTTTTAAATAAATTTGTTGGGTTTTTTAACTCATTGTAGGGACTATTCAAAACATTTTAGGAACAAACAAATATTTGAAAATATTATTTTAATAGCATTTTATAGAACAATACAAAAATTTTATTGCTATAACTGGGTGTATATATTTGCCTATGCATAAATTTTTCCTTAAAAAATAATAATAAATTATTTTTATCTTATAAATATTTTAGGTGAAATAAAACTGAATAATCAGCGAGAAGAAAAACTTCGTCAACTATTATGGGAGACATCTCCTGAATTAAAAGAACTTAGACAGAAAATTTTACTTGCTAATGTTGCCAAAGATCATGCTATGCAAATGGCTGAGAAACAAGCATTATTAGAATTAAAAAGGCAAGAAGAAGAATCTTTAGCTGAAGCTGCTCGTCTTGAAAAAGAAGCTATGGAAGAAGAAGAGAGAAGAAAAGAAATGGAAGAATTTCAAACTAAATTACAATACCATAGAGATTTGGATGAGTTACGTCATTTCAAGCTAAGAAAAGATTCTGCTCATGAAGAGCAACTTGAAAGAGAAAAAAAGGCAATTGATGATATAAAAAGACAAATTGATGAAGAAGATTTAGAACAGGCTAAAAAGAAAATTGAAGTAAGTAAAAGTGCTAGCTATTATTATTTTTTATATATATATAAACTTTTTAATTCTAATTAAAATAGCACTTATAAAGTTATAAATTGAAATAATGTTCTGCTTGTTTTTAAATTATAGAAAAAAGTCATTAATTTCAACTTTTTGTTTTGTTTATTTTGTATAATTGATATTATTAGTAACTGCTGGTGTTACTACAAGATAACTGAAAGGCATAACAAACATAAATTTCATTGCTTTAAACTTTGTTGCTATTAATTGCTGCATACCATTTGCCCACCAGTCAAATACTTCACACCAAACGTCTATGTTTACGATGGTACCTAAAGAAACAAGTTACTGTAGGAAGAGTTCATTTAACATAGGTATAAGTTCATTCAATTTTGTTATGTTGGCACGTTTAGCGCCAAATTTGTGATACTTGTGTTATTATGTAATATTTGTGTTATTTAATATTTGAAAAGAAAATCAAAATTTATTCCAAAAAGAAAATCAAAACTAATCCGAGTATTCAAGAATTATTGAAAATTAATTTTCCTTAATGAAACCTGTTTCTCTAGCGACTGCAGTAAACATAGACATTTGACTGAAAGTGTTCTCTTGGTGGACACACAGTAACTGTTATTCTTAAACCATCGTGTATTTCTGACTCCACGATACGATAAAAAGAAATCCAACTAAGAAATGTTTTAAATTTTTTTCCGATGACTGTGGATGCTCGATTAATTAATAGTTTGATTTACCAATGAATTGCTAACATTTTACATAAACGGCGCAAGATTTGACGCTATATGCAAATAGGCATCATTGCATCCTGTTGTGGACTCTGTCACATGGAGCATGAGCAGATAAAACAGGGTTTTCGAAAAGCTTTCAGGAACATCAATGAATCCAAGAGCTGAGATTTCATTCATAATGAGTCTTTTTTTTAACACGATTATGCTCATCGCATAGATATGCACCTCTTTGGTGCATTATGTATTTCATTTTGTTCATCCAATGCTAAAACTTTCTTTTAGTTTTGAATTGATACATCGTCGGTATACGGTTAAAGGTAATTAAGGAAAAAAAAAGTGTTCCTGTGCTGTTATTTTAATAGATCATCTCTGTAATTGGAAAAGACGTGCATTTCAATAAAATTTTAGTATATATACACGTATAGTATATAGTAAATTTTTAGTATATTTTTACGAGCGGGCGAGTATCACGCAGGTTCACGCCCAGATTGGCGGCTTTGGCGAGGAGCTTCTCGCTAGCCGGGTTAGGCGAAAGGAATAGTCTACTAGCCGCTGGACCTTTCACAAAGCCTCGTATGGGAACGCTCGGCTAAATATAGGACGGGTTGCCGTAAGATGGAGGTTGAGTGAGTGAGTGAGTTTATTTCCTCTCGGAAGAGAAGCGTCTCGCTGGACGAGCGGATTACTTCAGTGAGCTGTGTTTACGCTTGCTGTTAACGTTGTATTATTGAGCTCGCTGCGATTTACTGTTGCTGTGCCATACGATAGCTGTTTTGCAGTCTGTTTTTATTGTGCGCAAGGCTTGCATTTACGCTGTAAGTGACTGTTGACTGCTGGATTGTGTTTATCTGAAGTTTTACTTCATCAAGTCATCTTGTAAATAGCTGTAAATAAATTTGTTTGGGTTGTCCTCAAGTAAAGTCCATTCAATCCGAACCCGCTACGCTAAAAACATAACAATATATATACGTATAGTATATAGTACAGATATTACATTTTGAAACGAAGAAAATACATTATTATTATTTTATCACTTATGGCTGTGTACCAACAATATAATTTTGAATTTCATCATTGAAATTTTATTTAAACAGTGGAAAGCTACCTCTCTCGGAAAAGATAACCACCCTAAAACACACTCGCATGCACATACATACTCTTTCAGGCTTAGTTGAAGCAAGACATCAGCAAGAAAACCGGGAAATCTTATCTTTAAATGAATGAATGCAATATTTATATTAACTTGTTAGTGTTTTACTACAAAATTTTCAGATAAAGTCGGAAACACACAAAAACTCTTGTTCAAAAAAAAATTAATTAAAAAACTACTGAGCGAAATAAAAAGTTTCTTTAAAGGGCGAAAGGATTTGTTCATGAACATACATGTGCTTAATGATTTTTGGGAATTCTAAGAAAAGAAACTTCTATACTCAACACCGAAACTAAACTAAAAATATGCATTGTTATGATTACATCAATAGTATAAGTTCTAAGTAAGCCAGATTTTATTAATAAATAAGATTTATTGAAAATTCCATCATAAGCGGATATTGTCTTCTCGAAATTTTCTTTCATATTGCTAATTGCTTCCCCACTCCCTGTTAAAATTATATATATTGAACAAGACCATGAATGTTAAGAGTGTTCAGATTTTTATCTTCAGTATCGCACATTCACACTTTTCGACATGTATATTAACGAAGAAACTCTAGTATGCCTTTTTTAAAACTTTAAACCGATTTAATACAAACTCTGATGCATAGGTATATCTGTAATAATATCATAAAACAAATTTCATGTATTTTAGTTATTGCATTTTGTTTCTTTTTGTTTTAGCTATAACATTTGCATGCACAAGAATGTGCAGACAAACGGTTAACCCTTTGGTTCGATTTAAAATGTAATAAAATCATACATGTTAAATGCTAAAAATTTGAGCCAAATTTTGCTCAAATTATCACGTTTATGTTCATGTGGAAATACAGATTACCAATCGATCAATTATTTAATCTAAACTTTTTATGTTAAATCTATGTGCCAGATTTTATTAATTTAACTCTTTAAGTGATATTTACTTGTTCTCACACAAAAATATTTTTTGATTGGTTTCGAAAACATTTTCTGTCGTGTAAAATTTGATAGAAATCTACAAATTCTGTATAAAGACCACATTTAATGCAAGATATCTGTTTGGCTCAAACCGTTTCAGAGAAATCAAGTAATTCTCTAAAAAAAAATGTGTGTGTGTGTGTTTTAACTCTGGGTGATAGAATTAGAAAATGGTGATAGAATTATATATGTAATTAAATACGGCTTAAGTAATTTTGATCAATTTGTAATTGATATTGGTAATTTTAACCCCTACTCCATACTATATTCCCTATCATGACGATAATCTTACAAATTAAATAAAATACATTACAATACTCTAATTGGAATATTAATGTAAGTAAACGTTATAAGAATATTTCAGATTTTTTAAAAAAATATTCATCAATTCAATAAAACATAACTTTGTTTTTTTTCAGGCCCAAAAAGAACTGCAAAGGCAAGCCCTAGAGCTCCAAAGGGAGCGCGATAAAATAAGGCTTCAAGAAAAACTAAAAGAACGGGCGGTGGATTTGAAAGTGGATGAATATCGCAAAGCTCAAGAATTGAGGGCAAAACAGTTGGAGGAGAAGAAACAGCTCGGTCTCGAACAAAAGCTGCAACTTCAAGAGGAGCTGCTTTCCTATTTGGAGAAAATTTACTCGGAGAAATTAAAGAAGGAGCACCTTCGAACCGATCTGGCAGTGGAGGAAAAGGATGCGAGGGAAAAGGCTAGAGAGCTTGAAGCAGAGAGTAAAAGACTGAAGTTACGGGAAGAACTCCAACGCTTATACGATATGCAACTATATGTCAAAAAACAAAAGCAAGGTATGAAGACCGCACTGTTGTTTTGTTCTCTTGCGAATACAAAGATATTGTTTAGGTACCCTGAATTCAGTGGCGTAGCAAATGGAACTCGAGAATTGGCATTATTATCGTTGTTTTCATTATTATCACGATAATAATGGTCATGATATGTCTAAAGATTATTGTCATGGCAATAAAAATATATTTCTTTGTAAAAAATGACATGAACGCATTAATGTTTCGTCTTCAGGGCATCCTTAACATTACCGATGGAGGTGGCTATGTCCACTGTATATCCGCTTTTTTTTTATTGTAATAGAAGTTAATAATTATTGCTAAAATTTGTGTTGCACACCAGTCTTTTATAACTTTTCTTTGGCACTTAAAATGTTGATGCTGCTGTTACTTATTGCACTTGCAGTGGGCAAGCCCCGCTGATGGAGCAGCAGGTTTTAAACCGGAGATATACGTCTCTTGTTTTGCAAGTAGCGCCATCTAGGGCCAACCCACATGCCACAACCCTTTTTAGGGGGTGGACTTCCTTCATACATATTCACTCATTCATCTCAGATCGTAATTTAGATCTGAAACAGAGAACGAACACCTCTGACCCAGTACCCATAGTGATATTACTCTCGACATGGAGGACTTTGCGACCACGAACAGATTTAACGAGCGCCAGTCGCCACACACTCGGGGAGTCTTTTGGCCGGTGAATTTCGAACTCGTAACCTAAGGAGTATGAGTCCAACGCTCTACCATTCAGGCTATCCCGGTCCGGCTCTTAAAATAAAAATATGTATGTAAAACACTAACATACGAGGCAAAGAAATCACTATTATAACTTATTCTCATATGTCTACAGTCATTTTTTTAAAGGGGATGGGGAAATGAATTTCAGATTGTTTCATCAGCTGCATTGAAGGTTAGATTAGGTCATACATGCAGTTAAATTACATAATTACGAATGATGGTTATTACCCATGTAAAATGTTAGTATCCTAGAAACATTTTACTAAACACGATTAATAGGATAGGTAGACTATGTAAAAAAGGTATAATTTGACCTTTAGTGATTCAAATAACAGAATAGTCATATCTGGACTCTAGGATAAGGAACAAAGGTACGGGGATTTAAACCATAAAATTGAATGACCAGATCGCCGCAACAGTAACACTGGCGGGAACTATGGTTGAGTCTTCATGGCCATTACGGTACAACCCTCCCCTTAGGAAGTACGATCCGTCATCGATGGGAGGAGTCCAACCCCACCTATTACTGTACCCTCCAAGGGTGGCGAGATCCAACCACCATTCCGGACGCATCTTATCCTGATTTCGAGGTACTCCCCTGGGGAATCAAATAACAGAATACAATTTTCTTCCAACTGGAAATATATGGCTACATCTAATAGTTTAGAAATTAACTATTCGGTATAAATTAAAGCTTTCCTGTTTATTGCTATTACTAAGAAAGTAAAAAGAGCCCCACTGTCTCAAACTAAAAGCCTTGTTTTCGAAATTGAAGGATTACGGGTTCAAAGAATAATGGCTGGTGCCAATTAAATTTACCTCACGTTGGTGAGGCGTGCTAGTTTGGAGGGTGGATCTGTGGCTCAGATGTCATTCTCTCATCTAACCATGATACAGAATGATGAGGTCTGTTCATTAATAACCTCTTATAGCTTCGAAATGGGATATAAATTCAACAAACCAGTCAACCAATTAAGAGATAAATTCTATGCTATACAGTTGTCATAAGTTTTTGCAGTGCCTATTTGCACGTTTTAATTGAAAATTTATGTTTTCTAGCCTTTTTTCATACATCTCAAACAATAATTTTGTATGCATTTTTTCCCCTGTTCAAAATAAACCAAATATTTCAGAAATTAAATCTTACCCATCTTCACGGAAAGGGCCTAACTCTTTTACCCGCAAATCTTCTATACGCTATCGAAGTGTTGTCATTTTATTTAACGCTAACATTAGAAAAAGCACCGAAAGGAGGAAAATGATATTTTTCTGTCTAAACAATATCAGCGAATGAGTCGTACTTTTCTAAATTCTAGAACTCCAGAAGAAAGAAGAGGAACTCTATCGGCAAAGTCTTATGGCTAGATTATTTGAAGAAGATAAATTAGAATTAATGTCTCAGCAGAAGCAGCGACAGAAGAAACTGGAACACATGCGCATAGCACAGGTAAAGGCAAAAAAAAAAGTTATTTTTTTTTAACTATAGATCCAATTAAATAATCAGAAATAAATGAGCACAGAGATAAAATCTGCCAACTTGAAATTTTTCCCGCCTCATTCCTCGCAGTCATTGAACTTGATTATTTCAAGCAAGTACACCAGACAATAGGGTCAATTAATGTTCAGATAATGCGTGTGAAAGGAGATATTGTATTTATTTTGAAGGAAAAAAGAGCACGAGGACATGTAGGTGATGTTATATGATATGCATTGTTGCGCTTGTCATTCGACTGTGACTTCACTTGATCTGCTTGTGTTTTGATAAATATTATCACTTCTGTGACTGAGGAGAATATTTACTTTTTCTACTTAAATTTCTTTTTGAAATATTGGCATTTGAAGAAGAGAATCAGAATAAATCTATTTTAGTCTGTTGATATAATAATACGAGTGCATAATTTGAAGGGGGGGGGGGGAATTGTAGGTGTTGTTCAGTTTTATTGGATAGATTTGACAGCATTAACCGATCGAAAGATTAAAACGAAATCTGCTATGCATATTTCAATGCATCATGTCAGGACATCATTTCTTGAGCGGCCAAGCACCACGTGCTCGTGCAAGTTAAATTATGTTTCTATTCATTTTAATGGTTTCACTGAATGACTCCCCTTTTTTCTATGCATGCGCCTCTTATAACTGGCCGAGTGTAAACCCGGCATAATATCACTTAGAATTATGCACAAACATATTAAGATTGAAGAAGCAGGAAACTTTTATTTGCCAGATGAGAGAGGTGATAACTAGATGAGATAGCTGTACTATTATCAGCTTGACAGCTATTCCTAATAAACAACATATAAATAAAATATCCAAAGTGCTCTACATTTGCATTACTGCTATAGATTATGTAAAGGAAATTAAATATATAATACAAACAACCAAAAGTCTCTGCGTAGGCTTTAATCGACAATCTGTGAATTCGAAGCCAAAAACGCATCCACTAAACTATTGTGCCATGATCAAGTTTGCACAAAATGTAGTAATGCTTACTGAAACCAGCTATTGTTACATTATAGATCATTTTGATTTTGATACGATATGAAATTACGGGTGTTAGTAATCTGTTTTTGAAAACATTACATTGATAATTGATAAATGATTTTATGTCAGTCAGATGCAAATGATTCTAATAATAATAATGGAATTTATTGAATAAATATTAGATCCCATAAAACAATCTGCTTTCATACTTTGCTGGTTAATATCGTGCATTTTTCATAATCTCATTTTAAAAGGGACAATTAAATCTTTTCAGTCCTCTGATTATTAAGTCGAGAATGTGTAAGTAAAAGCATTTTTAATTAAAACCCGAAATTTAACACAATACAAAGCTTAGCCCTGGGCTCACAATTGTTAGTATAAAATCCATGTCCAAGTGATTCAATTTATTGATGAAAGCATAAAGGATTGGATTTATCCAGAGCTTGTATTAGAAACATACATACTTGCTTTTTTTTTCTTTTTGCATATCTATGTTACTAGTCCATAGAAAATCTTCATTGAGAAAAAAATGATAAAAAAAATCTTAAAAATTTCGTTGTACATTTAATATTAATATAGGACATGAAGCTTAGCAATTAAAAATGACTTTTGTGATCATTTTCTGCAATAATATTTTATAACAATACCTCCTCCTACTTTTAAATGCAATCAACATTCAATTTTATTGAATATAAAATTATTTTTGGATTTTTTTTAAATGAAACATAGCGTTTTCTGAAATGCGAGTGTTCTGAAAAGAAAAATCTAAATATCTAAAATATAAAAATCTAAACGCAATATTTTTTAAAAATTAAAGCACTAAAAAAATTTTAAAAAATTGCATATTATGTAGATTTTTAAAACAGTTTCTTTCGAATAACATTTTTTAACGCTTTTCAAGTGAATAAAAAATGTTTTAAAAATACATTTGTGGTATTAAACGACTTCAGATTTGTAATATAATTAAAGTGCGTTTCCTCATTTTGAACTTCTTCTCGAAAATGTAACTATATATTTTTTTATAATTCTAGAAATCCTCTTGTAAAGATGATTTAATTGCAATTTATCAGGATTTATTACTGGATACAATTATTTAATGAAGAATCTTTTTGAAACTCCAAAATTTAAGATACAGCATTGCAGAAAGATACTTATAATTTTCCAACTTTTATTACTGCTTTATAAGTAGGCTTTTGTGCGAAGCATTGGTATTGATTTAATGCTACAAAACAATTTGAACACAATGAATGGTTTATTAATGGTTATTTTTCTTGAACCTAGAATTGTGGTTGCTCCCCAAATGCATATATGCATCCAGCTATTCCGTTTGTGTGCACTATTTATAATTATACTATGTTTACTATGGGCCGCGGTGACCTGGTGGAGAAGTTTCAGCTCGTGAGGCTTAGGGTTTCAAGTTCGAGACCCAATTCCCCTGAAGAACTATCGTGCAAGGGGGTTAATTGCACGTTAAATTTGTCATGGCTAAACGTCCTCCCGCTGTTGTGGTGTAGTGTGGAGAAAAGGGTACTAGCTCAGGTGTCATCCTCGTCATAGGGCCGCGGCTCAAAATTACAGGGTTCGTCCTAAAATAGCCCTAGTGTTGCTTTACAACGGGACGTTAATATAACTTAACTAAACCAAACCAAACCATGTGTACTATTGAAGTACTATTTATAAAATAATTTTAATAAATATCTAATGCTAATATAATTTTATTTAAGGCAATGATTGAAGAGAGCCGTAAAAAGAAAGCAACTGAGCGAGCAAGAGAGTTGGCCGATCTCAAATATCACGAAGATGTGGAGTCCGAACGCATTCGAATGGTGAAAGAGGAGAAAATTCGGTTCCTCAAAGAATGTGCCGGTGATCTTTTGGGATATTTACCGAAAGGGATTTTCGACAGTGGTGAAACGATTGAGCAGTTGGGGGATGAATTCAAGAAGTTTTATTTCCGTCAAAGCTGCAGTAAATAGACTGATTTATCGCATATTGTATTGCAGTACCTGATACCTTCTAGTCATTTGATGATTTTAAATTTTAATCTTATTTGTTAAAGGCAATGGGCATTTATTTTTGTGTGATTTTATATGAATGATTTTTATCACAGTTTGATTAAATCAATATATTTTGTTTTACTGCGATGTGATTTTGTAAATGTTAAATCTTTAAAGTTATTAATGTATTATTACAAATTTGTGGCATGTTTTTTAAAGCCATTAGATTTTAAAAAACTTTTTAATGAAAAAATCAATAGCAACCATAATTATTAATATTAATTTATGTTTTATCTTATTAAACCGTTGATTTTGGAAAAATTGCATCATTTTCTACGAATTGTTTTGATAAATGATGTATACCGAAGCAAAAGAGAAAAAAAAACATAGCTGTTATTTAATGCTTTTGTGGCTTTGCACAATAGAGTACATAATCACAAGCACATCCAGCTCAATGCTCAGTACTCTAAATGTTCCGTCCAGGTACAGTATATTTGAAGCCAAGTTACTATAACTTTTAGGCTAGAAAAAGTAGAAATGCGTATAACCAATCTTTGCACGCACACGTCAACTACTATATATGATAATTATTGCTTCTTTTCTTGATAACGCATTAATTTATTTTATGAATGTTGCCTTAATGAAATGATTTGAAAACACCGGATGTCTTTTATATGATCTATTGATTAATATCAACAACAAAAAGCACATGATTGCACCATAGGCCTAGAAAACAACACATAAAATTTCTCGAAAGAGAACCGAAATAAAACTCCCCCTAGTACATGAGTCAAGTTTTATTCCTCTCCCCAGGAATAAAACATTTACTAACATCAACAGTGAGACCACGAGGTGTTTACATGATTGCCCGCTGGCTCGTGGTCGTCGAGACATATCTTGCGACGGCTACATCTGGCTCCGCCCTAGAAGACCACGTGCTTAACTGAATCCTTAATGCTGCATATAACTAGACTTCAAAAATTAAATACTGATTTTTTTTTAAAAATTGTGGACAAAAAAATAGAATTTTTTGATTTATTATAAAGTATTTAAGACATTGAGGATGTCTATTAAAATTGCCAAAACAGCGATTACTAAGTTTCTTTCAAAAGAACAGAAAAATTATTAACTCTCCAACGGGATAACTCTATGGTTACAATGCAAATGGGCTAGATACCTATGTAAAAATACGAATCATTTATTTATATGTAATACTGATTTGAATGTGAATAAAAATCACTGTGGTACTTGAGTATATATGTTCCTCATCTTTTTTAAAACAACTGGACCAAATTCAATCAAATTTTGCCTGTTTATACTTAGTATAAAATGAAGTCTCTTGAAAACGTCTGTACGCTTGTACCGCAAAAACTCGAGAAATAGTGAACGGATATGGGAAATATTTATACCATTTTGTAGAGAATTTATTGAGAAAGGTTGTAGTACGTTAAATTCGTATCAAAATAAAAAGGGAGTTTTATAATTACGGTTATAGCTGTGCACGCATATGCGAAAATCTCAATCTGCGCATGTGCAAATAGCAAGAGCTGTTTTATGCATGTATGAAACATTTCTTTGTTTTACATCTGACTTTAAAGAGCGATTCAAAACTTCTTATGCCAAAAAGAAGAAAATTCAACCTTGGCCGGAACACATTAAATGCCAAAAAGCTTCGTTTGTTGCGAGATATGGAAAATGAAAAACAAAGAAACGTTCGTTTAGCTAATATCACAAAAATAATGTCTACAATATTGGAGATCCTTTTGATGAGCGAAATAACCTTTTTTTTTTCTTTAAATCGCATACAAATGAATTGCTAAGACACAATGAATCTCTTGAGGAACGAAATGATCGTCTGTATTTTGTTTACGGACATATCATATTTTATACAATTGTTATATATGATATTACAATATTATAGCCTAAATATTATTCAATGTGTTCTATAAAAATTGTTTGTATATATTTTTTTATAGTTCCTAAATATATTTTTGTGTTTATTTGATGGTGCGTATATCGTATCGGGTGGAGACTAGACTTAAGTTTAAAGCTAATTTTTTTTTGGATGCTATGCCACGGGCAACGCTATCAAACGCTTTAAATGCTATCAAGCCTTTTAAAGATAAAAAATTAATTAAATATTCAATTAATTATAAATTATCGAGAAATTTGTCTTATTTAAATTTTTAATCACATATTTTTTCTTTTTTAGTTATCTTTGTTTAAAATCTTTTGACTATCCTTTTTAATGAGTTTTAAAATTGTGATTTAAGCATTCTTAAAGCTGATGCCAACCAAATTTTACACCCATCGGTCAAATGATAATAACATTGAGAAGAAAATTTTCAGTACCAATATAGTGAAAATTAATTATCGGCGGGTTATAAAAATCGTCTGATTCAATAATGATCTAAAGTTTACAAAAAACTGTTTAGGTTTTAAAAGGATTTTGTATTCGATAATATTTTATACGAAAATAGTTATTAATTTAAAAAATATGATATGAAAAAGAATCTTAATCTTCAGAAAATCTGGATGTATCAATTAGTAGTTTAATATTCGATATTACAATATTATAGCGTAAAATAATAGCATATACCGGAAGAACAATATTAAGCTTTTAATTAACGTATTTTGTGACATAATTGGTTCTTGGATTAATAATACGAGGAAGCAAATATGTTTTCCTCTACCGGTTCCTTTTGCAAAAGAATTCAGAATAACATTGTAAAAAAGAAAGAAATGAGGTAAAGGTAAATCAAACAAATTTCGTAGACGGGGAAATCATTATGAATATTGCGTTTACATAAATAGGAAATTTTTATTAAAGCTCTTAACGTAAAAGACGATTTTCATCGATAATTAGAAAACTTAGAATTGCAAAATAAGTAGTGATAAATTGATACTGACTGATAAATTTCTGTAATTTCATCAACTTAATTACTGTCTTTCGCAAAGTTCATGTATATGTAAGATTAAGATCTGTCTGAAATAATTTAAAATATATATATATTAATAATTCAATAAATAGTATCTGAAACTAACCTTAAAGGAACTTTAAAAATGAGCTATCTCTAGATTTATTTGTTGATTTGTACGTAGTTTTTAATAGTCTATTGATAGATTTTTTTTTAAAGTGAGAAATAAGAATTAACTTAGATAAGATAAATGTTAATTTTATTCTTAGCATTCTATTTATTTATGTCATCTATTGATCTCTTAAATCATGTAACTGTAAAGGAATAACATCTATGGTCAATGACCGTATTTATTATCATTAAGACTTGAATGTGAAATGGTATTTTTAAAAAATGTCTGTTATTCATTCAGCCTTGATGTTGAATAAATTATTGTGCTGCCAAAAACATTAAAATAACCTTTGTTTTTTAAATTTGATATTTTTAGAGAAATGATTTTTTTTTTCTCTGATATATAATCTTCTTCAATTAGTGCAGTATGCATAATACCTGTGGCGCTGTGATATATCTTATTTTTTAAGGCGAATATGAAATAACATGCAATGTAATTATCGCAAATTACTTTATCTGTATCTGATGGCTACCACTAGAGCCTTGTTCACACCATAGAGCTGAAATAGTAACTGTTTTTATAAAACTTTTTTATTTTATCTGTTTGAGATAATGATAGAAGTATTTGAATATGTAAAATTAAAAAGGTTTTTGGGTAACCAGCTTTTTTTTCGAGGGGAGGGGTGTAGTTTTTTCTCACTTTCTTTCTAAATTATTTTAAAATAATTTAGCATATTTAATTAATAATCCGTGCTCTTTCGTAGCGAGTCGGAGAGTTTAGTATGACTTTTCATACTTGGACTATCTTTTCTAGTGTTTGCAAGATGTTTTAAAATATTTTGCAGCTCATACAGGTGTATTTGCTTTGATCTTCATTAGGATATTTCTCATTTCCAATTCGGTAAATTATTTGGATCATCCTATTCTGCTAAAAATAGAACATGCACCCACTAAACGAACTGTAATCTAAATATCTCAGATCCAATTATCAGAGAGGTAATTTTCTGTTCATGAAAATAAAATGGAATCATCTCTTCCTCGTTAGAGACTAGTTGCGAATTACTTTTCGTTTCCTGATTTCAGCTGTACATCTAAAAACGCCCGAGTCGGGACTATGCAGAATAGAACAATCCAGTGCGAGGCCGGATGTATTAGATTAAAAAAAAACAGCCGAGAATTTATGTATTAAAATGTATATTTCTTCACAATTAAATAAAAACTAATTATTGAAATTAGATTAAAATGACTAGCGTTCCATTAATAGAAGTAAATGCATTGACGAACATAAATTACAAACTATGGTAAAATAATAATACAATACTCTTTAATTGACCTTCAGGTGAGAATATAATGCATAAACTTGGAAACCTCAGCTCATTTACTTTTTTTACGATCCAGTCTAAAAAAATGAAATAAAATGCAAAAATTTTGAATGCATGCCTGTAGCCGTAAACAAGACTAGTTACCATTGGGCGCCAAAAGCTATTCCTGCTAGGGAAGAACAGAATTCTCAAAGGAAGAAGCTAAATTTACATAAATCTTTTTAATAAACATTAAAGGACATAACACACAAATTACAATACACTGACATACGATTAATACAAACAATTAGTTAAAAATATAGTAATCGGGGGAAAACATCATGTTTACTCCATGACTCCAGGACACAGACTGAAGTTTTGGGAAGTGGCCGCTAGGGGGCGAGCTGGAAAAGTTGTCCTGTTACATGCCTAATTTTTATTCCTGCTTAACCTCATTCGCACTCTTATGCAATTTAATTATAATTTGTAGTGTTTAATCATACAATTCAAACATTAAAAAAATATGTTTCAATTGTTAGATGCCAAAACAAAAGTTGGGATTTCTCATCCAAATATGACACGAGTCAAAAGGGTGGAGATATTCTTAAATCTGCGCAGCTTTACGATGGTACACGATTGTGATTTCTTGATGATGATGAAATTCTTATACTGATTATTATTTCTTGTAAAAAGAGATAAGAGGTATTTTAAAGAACTATTTATGTAGATAAAAAAATTTTCCTGGAAAAATTGATTTCTTATAAGAACAATATTGTTGTTTTAGAAAAAACTCTGTTCGGCCGTATTCCTGAATTATAATTATTCTTAATTACTCAGATGCTAGTTTTAAATAAAGGATGATAATTCTTCTTTATGTTAAAATTATATCAAATATAATGTATTGAACAATTTTCTACCAAAAAACGATTTTTTGTTTAATTTAAAATTTATTACGTTCTGAAGTCTATCTTACTGATATTTTAATTAAATATTTTTGATACCAATTTTTTAAAGACGTAAAAAATTTAAAATTTAACATTAGAAAAAATGTCATCTCCGCATAAAACAACAATATTCTACAATGCAAATTTTTGTAAAAAAAAATCCAATTTCTAATTATTATTTTTTATTTTTGATACGACATTCTAAATAATTGAAATCTAAAATTGAATAAATTAACCTTAAAATGGAATTGCAATTAATTAAAAAAAGAATTACTTCGCATAAGACAACAGTATTCTGTGGCACAAAAAATAAATGAATGAATGCGTTAATGATTTGCTTACTTTTTGTTGTTCTGATAATAATAAAACCGGAATAATTATCTGTTTTATTTATTTTTTTAGTAAAATAACTTTTTATTTTAAATAAAAATAAGAGAAAAGGAAAGCAAAATAATAAGATACAGATTAAGCGTAAAAGCAAGACACGATATATTATTTGCTATTGCAGTCTTACATTCCAGCACTTTGTTCGGTGTGTTATTAAACAATTCTAGTCTTCTGATTAAAATATTGTTGAAAATTAATATTGCTAAGATAGATACGAAGTATATTTACATACAAACCATATAGTTCATAATGCCATCGATAACAAATAAATTTCCTATCTCGGATGAAGTCACCCACCCTAAATCATGATAGAATCACCACGATTTTTAGCTGTAAAACGTAAATCTTTTTAATCCAAAGCAGTATTAGGCTTTCTCCTTACGTTGTAACGGCTGTCACTGCCAAAAATGTTGAATTTTCTTTCATCATTAGGTAAAACTTTCTTCCAAAAGTTATTGGCCTTCAATTGATGAGTTTTTGAAAACTTCAAACTCTTTTATTCTGAATTTGCAATCTGATGAACGGTTTCTCTCTAACAATTTGACTTTTATATCCAGCTTGTCTAATGACATTCTGCAGTTTTAGCACTTACATTTCTGACTATGATTTAAGAAACTTCTGCAGTAAGTTGGATGAGCCATGTGGTCATAAGGAATCTGAAGAAAAGTGCAAAAAATTTGGTTTTAGGTGGGAATTTCACTTTATATCAGGACAATGACCCCCAAAAAATACATGTAACACTAAAATAATGGGGTTTTTTTCAGTACAAACGGCATTTAGATACACTACCACAGTACCCTGATATAATTGCCATTGAATATCTGTGGGCCACATTAAAATAGTGGTTCAATAACACAAAATTAGAAACAAATCCTATTTAAAACCATTGTTGCAAGAAGAATGCATAAAATGTCTTCAAATATTACCAAAAATGTGTCGAATCAGCACCACGGCGTCTAAAAATCATTATAAAAGCCAAAAGGCATGCAATTAAATATTTGCACTTTCTTTCTTTGCGCGATATTACTAAAATTTCGTTGGTATGCTCTCAATTTTTTGAGGCAAAAATCTGCTGATGTTTATTTAAAATGTTTCTGATATTTTTCAGTCTAGAGATTTTCTTTAATTTTTCTTTATTTTTGCTTTAAATTAAACCATTTGTTATGTGTAAAAATAAAAATATGTTTGGACTTCTAGTTAATGTGTTATTTGTATTGAAAGTCGGATTTATCAAATAAAAAATGTGTACTCTCAATTTTTTGATCGATTGTATATATACAATCAGTAAAAGCACGACGTTGCCTGTGGGATAGCATCCATGAAGAAATATAAGCCTTAAACTTAAGTCTAGCCTCCACCCAATGTGATATGGCCATGTTACGCAACATCAAACAATTATAAAAATATATTGACGAGTTATCAAAAATAGCTAGAGAAAAAAATTTTATAGCACACATTCAGAAATATTTAGACTGTTAAAAGGTAAAAATATGATATGCCCGTAGACAAAACAAAGACGATCGTTTGGTTCCTCAGGATATTAATTCTGTCTCCACAATTCAGTTGAATGCTAATTAAAGAAAGACGGTTATTTCACTCATCAAAAGATTCTTTTTCCCTAAATATAGATATTATTTCTCTGATATTCGCTAACCAAATGTTTCTTTCGTATTCAGGCTAAGGTTCAATCTCCTTTTTTGGAGGGCGTAATGAGTTTTAAATAGCTATTTAAAATTAGACGTAAAAAAAGAAATGTATCCCATAGGCATGCCATAGCTCTTGAAGTTTGAGGTTTTCGCGCATGCCCTTAAAAGTGCAAAATCAAAATCGCCATTATAAAACACCTGCTTTTTATGGTAATATGACTTTATTGTTCTAAAACCTTCCCCAATATATGCTCTACAAAATGGTATAAATATCTCCTATATCCGTTAACTATTTCTCGAGTTTGGGGGGTTCCAACATAAAACACTTTCAGGAGACTTTATTTTATACTATGTATAGATATATATTTGTAACGTTAAAGATAGAATCTTAATTTCATAACTAGAGGATCACGATATCAAAACACGTTAATTTTTCGTGCATATTGTGTGTTACCGTCATCTGATTGATGTAATGTGGAATTTTGATAGTGGAGATTATCTCATATACCATCTTGATTTCATTCGGAATCATGAGATCGTTCCTGAAATAGGTCGTAATAAGGTCTTTTCTAATTCGATGCTATAACTCTAATTTTTTCTATTCCTCGTGAGCCTTAGTTTCCAGTATTAAAGTAGTTTTGCACAATCATTGCACGTCATGTAAACCTCAGATAAAACTTCATGCTAACTAGATTGCTAAATTAATAGTTCCCAGAAAATATTGAATACAATAAAGCATAGAAAAAAAATTAGGTCCTCTGGTTTTTTTAGAGATTATATACAGACACATGTATATTCTCCGTTATAATTAATATATATGATAGTAATATCGTCCTCTATTATATATATTAATGATATCCTCCTAGTAGAAGTATCGTCCTCTGAGAAATGATTTAACCTTTTACAATTCTCGCTTTGAAATGTGTGCTATCAGATGTTGATAAAACAAAAAATGAAGGCAGATGATGATTGAATAAAATAGCTCTGTGGGATTAAATATATAAAAGGGACGTGGTTATTTGGGTAATCATAATTTATAATCGGATAGTCAAATAGATATATTTCTTTTGAATGGAATTCGCTTAAAATTTGATAGAAATCTATAAAAGTGCTGTAGAGATTATATAATAAATTTAAACCCTCTGTCTTAAAATATTTCTGTTATTGTGTTCACAGTCATACACACATAATATGTGTTTATCGTACTTCGAGAAATCTGAAATTTGGAAATTCATCAAAATCTCAAGTTTAAATTTTTTTGATATTACAATATTTTCTCTTAGGAAATAAAAATAATCCTAGAATAACAAAATTAATCTTATTTATTCATTTGTATGAGAGATTTGAAAGCTTTCGAAAGTTGCATTTACAATTTTAGTGACACAATGAATACAAAGCAATTAAATTCTACACAATTGAAACCATTAATCTTTTTTAAATATAAAAATAATTATTGAAAATCAACTGTCAAATAGCCATAAGCGTAGCAAAAGGTATTATTTTAGTCAAACAAGTTTTTTTTCTTTGTCTTAAAGAGAAAGAAACGAAGTTATATTTGCTTTTCTCCTCCTTATATTGTGATCAAAACTGAATTCAAACAGAATAAGGGGGGAGGGGTGAATTGTTTTTGTGTTCATCGTTTATTGATTACTCCTTCTGCTTCACTATTTTAGAAATGAAGAAGATTCATTAAAAAAGGAAATGTAAAATAATATTTATATTCCATTTGCCCCCCCCCCCCCCAATCATTTGGGGCTCGGGGCAACTGCCCCGTATGCCCCTGCCTTAGTCAGGCCCTGTAAGTAAACCATATGGTTCATAACACCATCAATAAGAAATAAATTTCCTATCTCGGATAAAGCTTGGATTACCTAAAATCATGATAGAGCAAATACGATGTGTAACTATAAAACCTAAATTTTTTAAAAAATCCAAAGCTGTATTGGACTTTCTTCATTGGTTGTAACGGCCGCTTTTGCAAAAATTGTTGAATTTTCTTTCTTCATTAGCATAACTTTCTTCCAAAAGTTATTAGTCTTCAATTGATGAGTGTTTGAAAACTTCAAACTCTTTTTTCCGAATTTGCAATCTCATGAAAAATTTCTCTCTAACAATTAGACTTTTATATCCAGTTTGTCTAAAGACATTTTACACAGTTTCAACACGTACATTACTGATTATGACTTAAGAAACTTCTGCAGCAAATTGGATGAACTAAATGGAACAGCAATATGAAGGAAAATGCTAAAAATTCAGGTTTAGGTGGAAATTTCTTTTTACAGCAGGGCAATGACCCCAAAAAGAATGCACGTAATGCTAAAATGATGGTGTTTTCTCATTGCAAACAGCATTTATACACACACTACCACAGTACCCTGATATCAATAACATTGAATATCTGTGGTCCATATTCAAAATTAGAAAACAAAATTAGAAACAATTCTTATTTAAAACTATTGTTGCAAGAAGAAAACGTAAAATATCTTCAAATACCAGCAAAAATTTGTGGAATCAGCACCATGATGTCTAAAAGTCCTTATAAAAGCCAAAAGACATGCAATTAAATATTTACACTTTTTTTCTTATTACAAATTATTATATTACAATATTATATGCGATATTTCAAAAATTTCGTTGGTGTATCCTCAATTTTTTTTGAGGCAAAAATCTGCTAATGTTTATTTAAAATGCGTTTGAAATTTTTCATTTTAGAAGTTTTTCGTTGATTTTTCTTTATTTTTACTTTAAATTAAACAATTTATTATGTGCAAAAAATAAAAATATGTTTGGACTTCTAGTTAATGTGTTATTTGTATTGAAAGTTACCGAGCAAAAGAAAGGTGTACTCTCAATTTTTTGAGCGACTGTATCTTACATTTGTTTCAGCATCCCTTTTTCTCCTTTTGTTTGCTTATCCTTCCTCTTATTACAAAAAGGTATCAATGTTATATTATTACTGAATGATTATGAGAAGTATTCGAAAATAATTAACAATTAAAAGGCACGTATTAAAAAATTGGGAGGAGATTTTGTATAATAATAATAGCCGTAAGGATATACATTCAGTAACATTTTAAAGCGTACTAGTGAACAGTGGCGGATTTGGAGTTTCAGAGGCCCGAGGCGCAATTCAATTTGAGGCCCCCCTCCCCTCCAGTTATATTTACAGTATGCACTCTTTATATATATTTTTCCCTCTGTTAAGCTCTGTATCTGATTTTTTGTGTTAAAAAAAGAGTGGGTGGGGGATCTAGGTACATAAAATTGAAAATTAAAATCAATTTTTTTCTTTCTACTTGGAATCTATTTTCTATTTAAAAGGATGATGAAGTTCAGGATGTGTTAAGGCTGTTCTTAAAAAAATAGGTGCTATTTTGAACCTTAGTTGCGCAATATTTTTCAAAGATACATACCTAAAATTTCATTATACACTAAATCAATTATTATAGAATGGAGCGGG
>JAOUZG010028580.1:1427199-1441642 GCA_026289955.1 Argiope argentata | reverse complement strand
AGCAGCAGGAGGGAAACAACTCAACCCAAGAGGGGGTGGAAATGGGGAACGCAGCAGGTGGGAAACAACTCAACCCAAGAGGGGTTGGAAATGGGGGAAAGCAGCAGGAGGGAAACAACTCAAATCTGTCACCTATATACCCCCGCTTACTACTCATGCTGTATCAAGTTGCTCAACTGCTCTTTCTGTCTCATTTTTATTTTAGCTCATTTTTCAAATGTTATAATACATTTATTAAATAAATTTTTTTATGTCGTTCTGAATTTTTTTTTTCTTGCTTTTTGCATTTTGAAGCACCCGATTCAAATTTTCTTTTCTGTAACATGGCTAAAACATTCAAAAAAATTAGTCGTATAAAAATATTAGCTGGACTTTTGACGATTTTTCCGAGTTGATTGAAAAATTTTCCCTTCAGTTAATAGGAGAAAGTAATCAGTTTATTTTATCTTTTTCAGAAGAGCCAATGCCTCACGATTCGCATTGTAAACGAGCCATGTTTTTAACCTTCAAATGTGCCAGAAAATATAAAGCCACGATTACAATATTTTCAAAAGTACGAAAATTTATTAAAATATTATATGCTTACCAATCTTGACATCGGTCAAAGGTCAAACCCAGAAAAGAATTCCTTTCCACAACACAAATCAAAGTCAATATTTTTCAAATGTGAAACGCTAAATCGCTAACAGGATGTTTTGGAGAAACTAAGCTCCTTGAGCAAAGATCTTCTAACCAAGTTCTGTAACTAAAATGCGTCCTATGTCCTGTTATACAAACACGTTCATTGCCTTGAGACCTTGAGAGCCATTCCTGTACTTCATAGTTTCCGAGTGTCCAGGAAGGTGAAATATGATATCTATCTCTTTAGTTTCATACAAGACAAAAGATGTAAAATCCCCCCCCTCCTGGTTGACTTTTTACTCTCTCATTCTCAAAATAGTTGATTTTTCAAGGGTACTGATATTGCATGATTCTTTGATTGAAATAGCTGAACTGGGAGTGGTAATAGTAGAGTGTAAAAATGAAAGGTTTTTAAAAAAAATATCCTCTTTTTCAAAATTTAAATTATTATTATTTTAGAACTAAATTTTGAGGCCCCATAATTTATGAGGCCCGAGGCGCGCGCCTCGTGTGCCTATTTGGAAATCTGCCTCTGCTAGAGAACCAATTCGGAGAAAATAATCTTCAAACTTGGAGCATAGTTTATCTTTGTAATTTCAGCAGATGCTAGACGCCCTGACGACGTAATCGGGTGAGCATTCGTCCCCTGTCCGAAAGACGAATTTGGAGGTGCTTCTCTCCCCCCCCCCATCTTTTCGTTTCCTTCCAAAAATGTTTCAAATTTACAATTTGCATTTTTTAAAAACTAATATGCTTTATTTTTAATGCATATAAAATGTTCCTTAATTCTTGAGTTATAATTCAATCTTTAAAGGAAAAATTACTATATATTGAAATGTGGCTCTAAAAAAACGTGAAAAAAAACTTAAATTGGATTAATAATGTACAGATAAATTTAATATATTGCTAATTTTAATATTATTTATGTTATTTTAATGTGTTTTTCATTTTTCTTAATGCAAAAACAAACGTTTATTCTCCTGATTCTTGAATTATAATTTTATTTTTAAACCAAAAATAATTATAAATTTAGATTTGTTTTTGAAATGCTCACAATTATTTAAATTAAATGATCATTTTATCGATAATTTCAATTAATATGTTATTTACTTTTGTATATCAAGCAAGACCAAAAAATCTGAAATTTTGTTTCCCTCACAAATAATGTTGTTTAGCTTCTAACTATAGAAAGCCAGGAAAAGAGTTTTCTTCCTGATAATTGCAAGAATAAGTTGCGCCATTTCCTAATGCTTTTTCGTGGAAAATAATTTGTAAAGGTAAAGGAAAGTAAAGCACATACAAAAAAAAGTATCAACATCAATTTAAAAAATGAAAGTTATAAAATTCACTTAATATATCAGATTCTTCATAAAATAATTTAATCATTTATTAATGAAACTTTTCAGGGTAGTAGGTATGTTTTAAATGTTAAAAATTTGTCATGTGATTCTGTTGGTAAATACCATCAGTGAAAACACTGCGACCGCCATTACAACAAAAATCAAAAGTACGAGGAGGAAAGCATGGCGAGAGGTGTGAAAAATGAAAAAGATTCTAATGCTCCATACGATTTTTGCTTCGTAAATGAGCGCCCTGTGGATGATATATCTCTGGAAGTGTTCTACAAACCTCATACGATAACACTTTTAACTGTAGCAATCATTGTAATTATATATTCTGTATATACTAGGTGAGCAGAGAGATCAATATATGCCCGGAGAATATTCATGCATTTTAAATTTTCTGTAATAAGAAGAAAAAGATTATTTATTGTGTGTTTTAATTACAAAATATCTACGTTTTGTTGTCCGATTGATGATGGAACATAATAGAACATTAATTTTAACAGTATTTAGATAATTTGAAATAGACATCGCTGAAATTCTATTTAATTAATTTAATTCAAAAGTTAAAGCCAAGGACATGTAAGTCTGCTTGTTCTTTTTTTCCCCCAAAAAAATAAAAACTGATTTTGCACTGCATGCAACTTTAGCTAGATTGAACTTACCAGATTAAAGTGCTTTTATTTCGGTATTAAAATTAATCTTAAAACGAGCAGACTGAATTGATTATGTAATCGGAGGAATAGTTCTGATTGTTAACCTCTGATTCATAATATATTTTTGTTCCTCTTTTTAAATATAAAAATTTTAATGGAGTGCATAACTTTTTTTTGTTAAAGAAAGCTTGCTTTGTTATTTAAACCTTCTACCTCCTAGTTTGTACATTTACCAATCCTTTATTAGCTTGAGCTGCCTTGGCATTTTAAAGTTAAAAAAGTTTTTTAGTTATCGGTATAATATACTGGCTTTTCCTATAATATAGTGGCTGTTTTTACTTATTTACTTTATTGATTTAGTTTTGATTTATTCTTTTTTTTAAAAAATGTGTAACCCCAGTTTTATAAAGTTATGGTCTATGTTTGAATTTATGGATTATTATCTTTGTTTTGACTTGCATTTTATATTTGTGTAATTTTTTAATGAAAGTTTTAAAAGAAATAGCTCTCAAAAATTATTCAGAATAATAATTTTATTTGAATATTTTAAAGTAAATTACTACTACTCTCTAAAATTGTAGTTTTTAAGAAGAATTTTTCATTCCCATTCTCATAAATTACACTGAATTTACATGAAATCTCTTTAAAAATATTGTTAGGCATTCTGTTTAATGCCTTCAATTATTAGTTTTTAGTTTGCATGTTACACATATTACCTTTGACCAAGCTATTGTCACACTTCAATTCTATTGATTTCATTTCTTTGAAAAAAATAGGCAGTATCTTGAAAGGAATTAGTTAAATTATAAAAATAATTTCCTTTTTATTAACCAGAAGTATTTCATATTTAAGTAACACTTATGGTTTACAAGCAAAAGGACCCTTGTATGTATTGACATATGTAGAAAATAAATTTTAACAATTTTTTTATCAGTGATAAGTTAAATCATGAATTTATTTAAATCATGATTATATTAATAATGATATGTGACAATATATTTATTAAAAAAAATTGATTCCAGAATTGTGTACTATTAAAAAGCCAAAAATTGTTATGAAACATTCTATTTAATTTGTTTATAAGTTTAAATAAATGAAAAACAAACCTGATTGACTTTTAAAGTATTTGCACTTAATCACACTGTTTATTATTAAATTTTATTTTATTGTAAAACAATTGTCATTTATATACACATAATTCAAAATTATCAATTATTTTTTCTTTTAATAAAGAAACTTATAATTAAAGTGTTGTAATTCTGAACTTAGAAGATATTATTGTTTGTGATTCTTATTTCTAATAATTCTGAAAAAAATTTCAGAATTTTTTATTAGTCCCAACATCTTGTCAGTAGATAATAACTTTAATATATGCATGAAAATAAATATTAACTAATGATAACTCTGCAGAAATTCAATTTAAATTATTTCTATGAAAATTGAAATAAAATTAAAAAAATCAGAATAGTTTTTAGAATTGTTTATTAAATTCATATTTAATTTTTGTTTAATGGGTTTTATTGCTTGCTTAAACTGTTTATTGAATTATAGATTTTTCTCTTCAGACTGATAACTATTTCTTATTTGGCTATCCTTATCAAACAGTGCAATCATCATCTGAATTTTGATACATTGCTTGCCTGTAAAAAAATGAGCTAATCATTCTTTCATAATGCTGAAATTGCATTACAGATTAAATTTACCCAAGATACATAAAAAGCAACTGAGAATATGTGAAAAGTATACAATCTGTGATTATCAATTTCAAGAAAATTTAGTTTTATAATAATTTAACATCTGTAGTCTAGAATAGAACCTGCTGTTTAAGATGTATAAAGTTAGCGCAATAGTCCTTATATATACAATATGTGCTATCATGTACTACTTTAAGAATCTGAAAGAAAATAGCATTGTGAAAATGTATGTAAATATAATTCTATTTGGTTTTACATTAGAACAATATTTTAAAAAGCTAGTTTAATTGCTCTAAAGATGAACTTGAATCACAAGTTAAACTGAAAGTCAAATAATTTCTCATTCATTCTGTGTTGTCATAAATTTATTAAAAGCCATCTTTTTAAATATAAAAAGAATTCTTGATTCTGAAGTTAACATGACAGAGTGCTCTGAAATGAGACAGATTACAAACATTATTTGGTACTTGACTCATGTAAACTTTCAGTATTAATTTTGTATTCTCAAATAAAAGGTCAAGTTTCATCAATGTTGCATATCGATTATAAGGTACAGGGTATAAACTGTGAAACACTGATTATATATTTTTTATACATTATTTTATTACATTCCTTATTCATTTATAATCAGTGTGATAGTAAAATATTTGATTTATGTGATGCAAGATACATCATTATACCCTTGTTTATTTTGTTTATATATCATTATACCCTTTGTAAATCTTAAATTTTGTTACTATAATTTATGTGTTCCTGTTAAAAAGAGAAACTTAACCTATGAAGCATGAAGACAAAATTTTCTTTTTCCTTAGATTCTGTGACTTAAACTTCAGAATTATTAAATGATTTACTTAATATTACTTTAAATGAAGTTCCATTGTAATTTTTCATTAAAAATTTATTCTATTTATTTTGTTTGCCGAAATTCTAATAAACATAGGTAAAAAATAAAGAATTTTCTTATTTTAATTCATAGCACCGTAATTAGTATTCACAGACAGCATATAACTGTAATGAAAGATTTTTGTGATTAAATATTTACTTACAAATATGTTATTCATATAAAATGAAAAATGTGTGATTAATAAAACAGATACTTCATTACAACTTAGTGACAAACATATGATCATACACATTAAATATTTTATTTTAAAATTTAATAACGGGTTGTTATATTATGTATTAATATACCAGAATTATTTTTTCAATAGGAATCTTTGCTTTTTAAATGAATTTACATTGATAGCATTAAATTTTTAATAAACAGTTGTTATAAAAATTCTAATTACATATAATGTAGCATCAATCCATGGAAAGATATAAATTATGTTTTACTATATTTGTAAATAAATTTTATATGATATTATGGAAGTAATTTTGATTAAAGTCATTACTCTGTGTTTTTTTAGGGATGAAGATAATATTGAAAATAATATTTGGGCCGGTATACAGTGTGTCTTTTTCTTCTTTCTGATAATCAGTGTATTGGCTTTTCCAAATGGTAAGTTTAAAAAATCAACGTCATTGTAATATCTATTATGTAATAACAATTTGGCAATAATTATTTTAATGTTTTATGGAAAAGGGTACAACTCAACTCAACATAAAACAACTAATAAATTAATTGGAATGCAGTGTTTTTGTATTATGCTTGAAAGAACAAAATAAAATTTATTTCTAACTTTGGGAGTATTTTCTAAATATTAATCAGGCAGATTTGAAATATATTGCAATCAATTTATAACCTATTTCTTTAAAATAGTTATTAGAACTGGTTGATTATTTACTGATGGATATAACAATTGGACAGCCATAGTGTTATATATAATGTCATGATGTTTAAAGTGTTAATTTAGCATATTAATTCTTTAAATTTCAAATAGAAAATTGTTTCACTTTTCCTTCCCCCCTTCTAAGAAAATTGTTACTTATGTGATATTGGACAATATTGAGTATCAGAATTAATATGGAGGAAAATTAAATCAATAGAAAGCTTATACCTTAATTTTTTTTTAATTTTAAGCAAAAAAAAAAAGAAAGGCAAAAATGATTTTTTAAAAAACATGAAGAATTATGCCAATCTTTTATGAACTGTCATGAAAAATGAAATGTGAGAAAGTAACTAATTATTATCATTTATAAAGTATTTTTTATGGGCCTCTTCCTTTCCCCCTAAAAAAAGCTGAATCTGCCTCTTTCTATCTATGTTTATCCATGCTTCTGATTTCAATACATATAAAAAATTTGAAAAGGCAAATTATTTGTTTTTGATTAATATTGAAAGTATTATATTTCTTTCCAATAAGCAAACAAACTTTATATTGTAGCTTTTTTAGTTGATAAATTTGTATATGTTTCATTAAAGAAATGACTAATAGAAAAAATCTTGCTAAGCCATTAGTGATTTTTAAAGTGAATTTCCTATTTATTTAAACTTATCATCAATTCAGTTGGTTTGTGTGGATAAAAAAAAATATTCAGTATAGTAATAAAATTTTATCTTAAATTTTATTTTTTATAAATCTAGTGCTATATTTGATTGAATGAAACCTGGTTAGTAATTGAACACAAATGTTTTACATAGTAAGCTAATTTATTTTATAGCTTTTTTCTTCTTCATTAGGCCCATTTATTAGACCTCATCCTGCTGTCTGGAGATTAGTTTTTGGTAATTTTGCAATTTTTTTCTTTGATTCTTCTTTTTTCTTTCTTTTGAAATATACTTTTATCATATTTTGTATGTATATAGATAAATATAGTGGATCTATTTTTCTATTGTTTTTAGTTGTGATTAATGACTTTTAATGAAGAATTTTTTCTACTTGAATCTACTATAACAAGTAGTTGATAGATATATTAGTTTTTACTATTAACTTAATCTTGTTTAAATTTTATGACATGAAATGAGTGTTTCGTTATAAAACTTGACAGCAAAGAAAAAAAAATTATGTTTGTTTATACTTTTTTCCCCTTATAACATTCATACTTATTTTAATTTTGTTTGAGCATTTCATCATGGAATTAAAAAGATTTTCCATATAAGATAATAAAAAGTAATTTCAGCTTTTATATATAAATATAAATTCATAGAACAATTGAACATTGTTTTTTTAATGTGTTGTACTAATTACACAATATCAGATTTGCTTTATTGTGTAACTTTTTAATAATAAAGATCCAGTATAATTTTTCTATTTCTTTTACTTAAAATTCTTTGATGATTAAATGTTGCATAAGACTGAAATTAATTTATCATCTGTAATGTATAAAGTTAAATGAACATTAAAATTGTAATTATTGGTTCTGAAAAAATTTGTTATCAGAAAATACATATGAATATAAATGTTCTTTACAATGTTTTACAAGATGATAGTTTTCATGCCATTAAAAGAGAATACATCATTCAAAAACTTTATCGATAGTGAATAATATAATCCCCTGATGAATGAAATGAAG
Organism: Argiope argentata; assembly: GCA_026289955.1. Lineage (NCBI taxonomy): Eukaryota > Metazoa > Arthropoda > Arachnida > Araneae > Araneidae > Argiope > Argiope argentata. Next base: position 1,433,872 of record JAOUZG010028580.1, on the reverse strand, counting down.
GTTTTATGCTTCTAACTTCAAGCTATAATTAAAATTATTATAAAGAAGATTTATATCAAATTGATACACTGAAAAATGAAATGAAATTTACCATTTAGAATAAATAGGCTGAAAAGTGCTAAATTTACTGTTTTTTTAAAAAAGATATCTATAATATGGGCGTATTACAGAATTCTGAAATTAAAATAATAGTAATGAAAATTCTGATGGAACTTCAAATATGAAGAATAAGTAAACTAGCTGAAGTTTATCTTAACTACAGTAATAAAAATTTGATGAAATAGTAAAATTTTTACGCGTTTCTATAAATTAAGTTTACAAAAGAAAAGAAAAATATTTTTACATATTATAATTAAATTCTTTTAATAAGTAGAAATAAAAATGTCTTATGATAGTCTAACTTGCTTTTGTAAGAAGACAATGTTGAATCTTAAAATGATTATAAATTGGCTTTGGGCAATAATTCATTAAGCCACCCAGAATAAAGGAAGAAAAAAAAAGAGGGGGGATATATTAATATTATATTTACATTTTTATTGTAATTATAGAACCATTGGTTTGAATGCATTTTATTAAAATATAAATTGTATCATTAGCAAATTTGCTAAATTTTTGTCCTAAAAATAGCTTTCATACAGTTTTTTTTTTTCATTTGTTGTGAAATATTTGGGTTTTTTTTAATCATAATATATTGATTGCATCAAATTAATTTTTTTATACATAGAAAATTGCAAATTTTATTGAATTATGTCTATTTTATAATAAATATTTTTAAAATTGTATTCATTGAATAATGATTTGTAAATCTATTTATCTGATTGAATGAAGTGCTTTATGGGATACTTTAGATTTATTAGCTCTTTTCCCCTTCATTTAGAATTTATAAAGATTTTTTTCAATGAATTGTTTAAAAAACTTATTAAATAATACGTTCAGCTTACTAAATCACACTAAAATTTTCAAATTTTAAATGATTTGCCAGTGAGATATTATTAATAAGTCATATTAATACACCTCTTCTATAAAAAATTACAATTAAAATGTAATTTTTCATGTATATTTCAATATATTATTATTTAATGAATTGATGTTCATAGTGTTTATGTAGTACTTGAAATATCAGTATTGTATGCATCATTTTATTTCTTTTTTAAAGATTCCTTATCATTCTATGGTTTTAAATTTTGCACCAGTATTAGTTTCTAAAAATTATATTAATTCAAAAATTTGTGAAACTTATTATGAATAAATTGATTTTTATATGCTTTAATGCTCTTTTATTATTTTGGAATAATTTTCATCCAAATGTCTTGAATTGTGATAAATAGTAGTTTACAATTTGAAAATTTTGAATATAAAAATTTGAAACATTTTTTAATTTTTATTATTCCATTTTTTTTTGTTGCAGTGCAGTTTATTTATATGAATAATTTTATGTTATGAATTTTGAAGTAAATACTTTAACTTTACTTTGCCAATAAATTTTAATTTTGTATTCATTTTTTTTAGGTGTCAGTGTTGTGTATCTTCTTGTGCTGCTTTTTATTTTATTTCAAAGTTATGATACAGTAAAGAGTATCATGTACTGGTTTTATCCTGACCTTATTGATTTTAGAATTGATAGTGAAAAGGTTTGTTCTACTTACATTTCATGTTTTCTTTCAATACTTTTGTATATTTTCTAATGAAAATTTTATTAATAAATTTACATTCCAATTATTTTAATCATTAACATAAAATAAAAAATAGCAATTTTTCAAAATGTAATTCTTTGCTGTGTTTGCAAGAATATTTTGATTTTCTTTCCCTTTTTGGTTATCTTTTTGAAAAATGTTCTAGCATTGTTGAAAATTATATCATGTTTTGCAAATGTTGAGAAGTAAATAACTAAATTGGGTTTAAAAAGTATAATTTTTTTTTCTAAAACTGTTGTATTTTGATACATTTTCCTAATAAACTTAATTGCATATTTTTAGAATCCTAATCAAACTATAAAAGAAAAAAGAAAAATATTTTTTAAATGTTTGATGACAGAAATTTTCCACATTTCCTAATTAATGTCCTTTGAATAGTAAATTTTTTTAAGCCTTGAAGAATATTAGCTTATATTTCCTTCACATGTTTACATCTTTAAGTAAAAAATATAAATAAAACTCGTATTTTCATTAAATTTGTGTAAGTTTTATTGAATGTTGTTACTTTCAAATAGGTTAATTCTAAATATTTTGACTTTTATGACTTTTTTTCATTTAGGAATATGGTGTGAATTGTTCTGATATTACTTTTGAAAGAGTGTGGAGTCATGTGGATGTTTTTGCATTTGGACATTTTTTTGGATGGGCCATGAAAGCTATGCTTGTTAGACATTATGGTATCTGTTGGACTATTAGTGTTGCTTGGGAAATTACTGAAGTAATCATTTATGTATATTTTATTTACTCATAATTTTCTATTTAATTGCTTATTGTATTATTCAGTACCTTAAACTAATTATTTCTTCTGTAATTAAAAAACACAAACAGTATCACAAAATTTTAAAAGAATTATTGTTATTATTATTATTTTATTTAATAAAAGAAATATGACATATTCTTGTTTGCTTAAAGGTTAAAAAAAAAGAAGTAACAAGGAATAGTTCCCCTAAATAAATATTGAAATAAATAATGTAGATAATATATGTGTATAAAAAATATTAAAAGAAAAAACAAAATAAAAAAAACTTTTATTCACTTTAAAAATTTTGTTGATAAATGTTCATTTTAAAAGTGCATATTTGTTTTTATTTGTATTTTTCTGATAACATAATTTGCATCCTCCAGATCTCTAATTATTTCAATATTTAATGCTATGAAAATAATGAATATTTTAAAGAGTTGCTATAAATACTATGTTAAATTAAATTTAGAAATGTAAAAATTGTTTAGCAAATAAAAATTCAGAGCATTTAATGTCATTTCCAAAGTTATTAAAATTTTTGAATTAGTAAAAGTATTCAATACATTGGGTTCTTTCTTAAACAAGATTTTTCAAATAAAAGTGTAATATTTTTATTAATCTGTTGAAATATTTAAAAGAAAATAACTCTCTTATGCTTATGCAGATTTGAAATCAATTAAATTTAAATATCTGTAAAGATCATCAAATACTTGTCCCCAAAAAACATATGCTAATTGAATCACCATTTTTACTTGAAGTTACTACAGACTATATTTAAATCATGAACATATTATTTTGGGAGAGAAGATTATGCAAGATTTTGTATAAGCACAAAAAATGCAATCTTAAGGATTAAGTGCCTGTATTATTTATGTACATTTGTATAGGATATAATAGTTAAGATTTGATAGTTGCAATGCTCTTTGGATTATAAATATTGTAGAATAGTATAATTTGTAAGTTACTATCCTGCATATTACAGTTATGTCAATAAAAGTCAGATTGTTTATGCATGTTACAATATTTGTTAAATGTATATTTTCATCACCAAACCAAACATATTATTACAAAGCAGCTAATAAAAGTAAGAATGGTTCATATTAATAAATTAGCATTTTAAAAATTGAAGAAAAAAAATCCAGTACATAAAATATATAAGCATAACTTATAACTCTAGTAGAATAATTTTAAAAAAAATCAAAACAGTTAATTTAACTTTATTTTTTATAGCATTTAATATGAAAATATTTTGACTGCCATTTGTTTGAATATGCGCCATACAATTTTGCTACATCATATTTAGGATTAAAGAAGCCAATTCTTAATTGAAAATATATCTTTAACTATTCTTTGTGAGACAGTATACTCTGATTCATTTTCAATACCCATTTCATATGTTACTTCTCAGTAAATAACTAAAATGTTTCTACTGAAATTCAAATAATTCTTTTTGAAATATTTGAAGTTGAAAATTTTATAGCATCAATATATACAAGAGACTTGCTAATATTAATTTCAAAATCCATCGAATAAATACTGCAAAGTTTGTTATTAAATCCGTATTGGTAAAAGGGGGGGAAGAATTATTGTTGACTATGAAATACTTGTTAGAGAAAAAGTCAAATAGAAAAAATATAGGATTTTTGATTCTATGTTAATGACAAATATCATTTTTTTTCTATGACAAATCATATTTTATTCATATTTTTTTGTCTTTCTGATTGTATCTCTTTCCTTATTAGATGATTGTAGTGGTGTAATCATAATATCTCTATCTGGGTCAGTTTCAAAAGTTGTTTACATTAAAGATTTGTTATGTATATAGGCCTGGTACACATTAAATTTGTAATGGGTCAAACATGTTCCACATTCTCACTGGTTATGAAACTACTTATTAGATGTTTGTGGGGCGGGTGTTTGAAGAGGGAAGCGCAGTTCAGTTACCTTCCTCGTCATTCGAAAAGGCTTCAAAGATCTAGCCCTTATCTAAACCACTATATGTATTCAAAATAGAATGTTAATACAAAAAAAAAAAAAAATCATTTTTATTTTTTAAAAGTAATATCTTTTTGTTTTTCAGATTGCCTTTGCTCACTTACTCCCAAATTTTGTAGAATGTTGGTGGGATGCAATAATTCTAGATGTTTTACTTTGTAATGGCTGTGGAATTTGGCTTGGAATGGTGTTGTGCCGTAAATTAGAAAATGAGACTTACGAATGGGAAAGTATTAAGTAAGTAATCATAGAAAAATATTAACTGTAAACATTCTTTCTCTTTCTCTTAAGTTGATATAAATGTAAATCAAAAATTGTACTGCCCTTTTTCTATTACATTCTAACTTTTCAAGTTGATGTTTAGTATGTGTATTTCTAAAATATTTAATATAATAAAAATTTGGTTACTCCTTTTTCCAGATCTATTCCAAGTACTAAGGGTAAAATACGTAGAGCAGTGCTTCAATTTACTCCTGCAAGGTAACATGCTGTTGATAAAGTAATTATTTTTGGTTTAAATATTTAAAAAAAACAAATCCCTTTCTATATACCATATTTTCTTGTTTGTAGTTGGACTCATGTCAGATGGCTTGATCCAAATTGCACATACATGAGATTTTTTGCTGTTTATCAACTTGTATTCTTTTGGCTGGTAAGAAATCTGGATAAAATTAATATTTTTTTTTTAAAAAAAAACTAGTTTATTTTGTAATGGAAATTCATTTTTTAATGGTAATTGATCAAATTGACATTATTATTATAAGTAAAATATTATTTTAATTTCCTTTTAGAAATAATTTTGATATTTTAAAAATTTTCTTTTAGAAATAATTTTGTTATTCCAAAAATGATATCTTTGTAAGATCACATGCTTTGATAAAAACTAATGCCTGTTATTAACTACATTAAGATTCAAAAGTGAAGGTACTTACCATAACAGTAAAATTTGGTTAGCCATTCTCATTGCTACAAGACAGCAAATAGTAAAATGTCATAATTAAAAGGAGTAAAACATTTTTACCTTTTAGGGAAAATCTGAAAATTATCTGAACATGGCTTCTGATATTTTCAGAATCTTCCAGATAACAATAAGAATGATCACTTTGTCAGTTCTACAAGTCTTATGGTGGCCCTAATTTACCAGAAATGAAGTTTTGATCAGTGTTCGGAGGAACAAATCCTATTCTTCTAACTGCAAAAATTTTAAATTTTGTTGGGTCATGAGAGATAATTGCTGTCATGTTTGCAGGAAGCATGATACCAAGGATTATCCTAAATCTGTTCGATGAGATTGTGATTTTGCTGTTCACCATTCACTAAATACCAGCTATTTCCTAATGTCTTGCACAATTTAATCTAGGCATGTCTTCATGCTATTACCGTAAAAATAAAATTGTCACCACCACCTTTTATGGAAGGCCTCAAGCTTTATATATGGTTCCAAAGTTTTATATGAACTTCTCTATTTATGTATTAGGATTAAAGAGTTTGTATCAAATATACATGTAGTACCTAACTATCCAATATTATTTTCCTTGACACAAAGAATCCATTTCTACTGAAATACATGATACCTTTTATGTTGATGGAATTGGGGCTTACAATCTTATTCTCTCTCTTTTTATTTTTTTATGAAGCTTTATCAAGAATCTTAATGTACGAGATTGTCAAACATTGCCCCAGTGCACTTCTCTCCAGAAAGCAGATCACCTTCAGCAAAATATTGAGGGAAGCAGTGCTATTGGCCTGTTGTAAGGCTTTTTAAGCTATACATCTGTTAACAATATTTCTCGAAACTTGTATTCTAGTAATAGCAATGACATTCATATACTACGACATATCAATTATAAATGGGTGGCTAAATGGTGCTTGTAGTTTGGAATTACTTTTATTATCTAGATACCACCATTTAACACTCTCTTAACCATCAAATGACATCTTTTTATGACTTAGCTTAAAGAATCCTGCATAGTATCTTAATTCATCATTTGAAAAAAATAAAAAAATAGTGATTTAAAATTCCAAATAAGTAAATAATCCCCCCCTTTTAAGATTTAAAGATATGTGGCACTTAACTATGCCATTATAATTTTATAAAAAAATATAATAAATTGATAAATATGAAATATTTTGAAAAAATTATCATTACCAATAAGTGATGAACAATTTTGCTGAGTAATTGATGGCATCTATTGTATATATATATATATATATATATATATATATATATATATATATATAT
>JAOUZG010028580.1:1392185-1427189 GCA_026289955.1 Argiope argentata | reverse complement strand
ATATATATATATATATATATATATATATATATATATATATATATATAATATATCCATTGCTTGTTTCCTTTACTTTTAATTTGAACCATTTAATACAAAAATCTAAATCAATTGTAAATAAGAATCTAAGTTATCTCGATTGACTGCAACTAGTGACTAATTATTGTGCTGTATTAGAGTAATGATAAAAGCTGCATAATTTTAGATTCAAAGAAAATGTTACTATATCGTAAGGATACTACATGGTGTAGGTGTCTGGTACATCTACTGCACCTTACAAGGCAGAAGAGATGCATTTAATTTTCATAAATACTAGTGAAAAAAGAAAAACAAGAAACAATTAGTGTCATTTAGTAAAGGTGACAAATATTAATGCAATCTCATTTAGTGTGAAAAATGAAATTTATAAGTATCTGAATCTGGAAACACTCTATTATTCAGAATGATTTTTCTAATTTAGAAGTTTAAAGAAGTATTCTGCCACATTTTATGAAGGTGCAATTCATAGTCACTTGCATACGTATAATTAAAATATGTAATTTGTCTGCATTGGTTGAGAAATTTTTAGGACATTATCTTTTTTTTTATTAATATGTTATAAAGGAACCACAATTTTATCTAATTTGTTGTAATTAATAGAAAAAAATTAAAACCAAATAATTGACAATTATTTGTCTTATTATTTTACATATTTACATTAATGTTATTTTGAAACGTTTGGCTTAATTTTTTTAAAAATGGTATATGTTTGCATGATTCTGTGTTAGTAGTTGCTTTTATTTTGATCACATTCTTACTCTTGCAAACATTGATTTTTGTGTAATTATTGTTATTATTTTGTAAAATGAGGTATTGCATGGAATTAATTATTAAATTTTTTTAAGTGTTATAAACTACCTTGAGCTCCAATTTTCTTTTAGGTGACAGAATTAAATACATTTTTCTTGAAACATATATTTGAAATTCCACCTGGGCATCCTTTGAGTGTTGGAAGAATTGTGTTAATAGGCCTAATAGTGGCTCCTACTTTGAGGTAAATGCATTCTTTTAAAAAAATTTAGTTTAGTGAATAGATTTTAAATCAAATTTACAAGTCATTTATTATTCTGTCCTTTACTTGTTCAATTTTTTCAATATGGTTTCGGATTGTTAGTTGTTAACACAGTTATTTCATATCTTTCAAACATTGTGTATTGCCAACAGTAGACAATTATTAAATGGTGCACAAATAGCAAACCTTTCATTTATGTATTCCTTCAAAAATGTTAAATTTATTTTTATCATATAGAAAATTATAATTTTCTGATTGTATATTTTTTTATTTAAAAAGAATGATATATTGCTGTTGCATATTTCATATTGATTTTCTTAGTATTAGTTTTGATTAGTAAAATTAATTTGTAAATAAAATGAATACTGTATTAATTTATTTTAAAAATATATTATCAAGTAAAATTTTTTTAAAATGTAATCCAAAATTTCTATTTTATTTAATTAAAAATTTACATATATTTAAAAATGCCGTTTTTCATTTCTGTGTGCATCTGAATGCAAATCATAAATATTGGATCGTGATCAGAATGAATGGCCGGCTTGCTGGCACAGAGGTAGCGCGTCTGCCTCGTGTTCTGGAGGTCCCGGGTTCGAATCCCGGTTCGGGCATGGTTGTTCCTTTGTGTGCTATCTGTGAGATGCGTGAATGTGCCCCCCTGTAAAAAGGGGCTGTGAAAGCGTATGTGTGTGTGTTTCATCTTCATATGAGCTAGAAGTCAGACTTCTGCCTTCGGGTGCTCAGGGGTTCATACCCTCAGAAGCTACTGCACCCCTCTTTCCGCGGTAAAAAGCGGACACGACATCATCATCAGAATGAATGATAGATATTATTTTGTTTTAAAAATAAAAATGTGCTAAAGTTTTTTAAGAAAAGGGAGGGAGGATATGCACATGTTTTGGAATGATATTAGAGATTGAATGATTTTAAAAGTTTCAGAATATAAACAAACAATAAATTGTCTTTTCCTAGTTCAAGTCATCAGATATGACAATGATTACATTAGAAAATAACAATTTGGAAGAAAAGTGTCTTTTTTTATCAAATAAATGTTAAAAGTTTTCAATAAGGTTTATTTTAAGATTTCAATTTCTGTGAGGCTCTGGATAAATTTCAAGCAACTTCATTAAATTTTATTCATTTTTTTATTTGATAATTTATCTTGCTACAAAAAATAAATAATTTTATTATCATTGCATCAGAAATATCTTATACACAATAACTTACTAAATTAGAAAACACATTTTTTACTACTTTTTTTATATATCTGTATCAAATAATTACTGGGATCTAATTTTACTTTTATCTTACTTAAATAACTAATCACTCTACTGTGTAACTTTCTTTATTTCACTGGCATGAAACTTATTTTGTCCATAAATATTTTAATATTATGGTCAAAATAAAGCGGGGCAAAAATATTAACTGGATTTCGAAATTTAAAATTTATGAATTGTTTAGATTCAATATATTATCACATTTGCTTGTTTAATATTAAGAATTAATTTTTAAATGCATTTTATTATAGGCAGTATTATAGCTATGTGACTGACCCTCGCTGCAAGAGAGTTGGTACACAGTGTTGGGTGTTTGGGTAAATATGAATTATTTCTTATGTAACATTTTTATGAACATTGCTTCGTAGGCTTTAAAAGAAATTCTGTGTATTTTAAAAAGTAATTAAGATGCCAGATTATGATTTTTTTTAAATTATGTGAAACATTTTGCTGATAAGTGAATTCACTTTAAAATGTGATAATTTGGACCATAATATATCCATCAATAATATTCAAAGTATTGTTAATTTAAGATGATATTTGAATTAATAATCTAATAGGTCATAAAATTAACATATTGCTCTTCATCACATATGAATCATTATCTAATTAGTTCATCATCATATTATGTATTTATATGTTGTTATATATTAAATATGTAAGAGAACTTCTTTTTAATCAAATGCAATTTTTTTTTTTTCAAATACCCTACTAAAGCTAAAAGACTAGAATGATTAATTTTGCATAAAATAATTCAATTATCGGTAAAAGCCTGAGTTAAAATTTTTATGAAAGCAAGACAAGTTTTAGTGAGACATTATTTTTTGAATTTTGTCCTTGCTTTTAATTTTGAAAATTACAGTTTTATTATAGGTAATGATAGAGCAAATTATGGTTCTTTCCTCAGACTGTATAATAAATTGTATACAGTAAATTTCACACTTGTTTTTAAAAGAAATTTTTTTACTTGTTTAAAAAAATTACATTTAAGAAAATATGCTGTTGCATATACAAATTTCTAAATATGGTATTCTTCTGCATTTACTACAAATTGTTGCAAATAAAATCACATGCGCATGCAAAGCTGTTCAAATAAATCAGTACTTTTCAATGTTTTTAATATCCCCATAAGTAGCTGATATTAATATTAATCATTTAAACAATAATAACAAAGAACAAAATGGTTTTTTTTTTGTAAAAGAAAACTTAATTGTTTTGTTTATTTTATTTTTGGAAAAAGTATTTCATAAAATATAAGTAATTCTAATCATCATCTTTTATTTCAGCGCCATAACTATAACAGAAGCTATAATCTGGTCAAAGTTTGGGCTTGAACTTGTGGCCCGAACACAAATTCAGAATATACTTCTCTGGTTGCTCATTCAGGTATCAGATGCTTCTTTATTCTGCCATAAAATTGTTGTTAATGGAATATTCTAATTTTAATTTGTTTTTCCTACTTTTTTGCAGCTGGTAATGTCCTTTATATGTCTATATATTTGTGTCCTTTATGCCAAGCGTAATCAATCAGTAAGTTCTTTTCATTTATATGAAAATTGTTTATATCTGATATAAATTAGTTATTCATATAAAATGGATTAAGCTGTAGTTTTTAGAAGGTGTTTTTTTTTTTTTAATTTTTACTTTAATCCAAATGTATTCTGTATATATCTAATAGTCTTCCCCGGCATATTTCCTATCTGAATTTCAAAAAAAAAAAAGTTATTTATTTTTCCAGAACAGTTAGATTCATGTATATTTATAGTTAAATTAATAGAAGGGCAGGGGGAGAAAGCAACAATGTTTTTTATTTTAAGAATAAATTTATTTATTATTTATTTTAATCTTTACCCAGATTAACTCTAAAACAGAATAAATGCTTTTGCTTAATTAAGCAAGCAGTATTTTGTATTGTGTGGGAATGAATTTTTCATTTTGTTTTCAGTTTTACAATTTTTTTAAAAAATATTATAGAATTGATCAGATTAAAATAAAAAATAATCTGTGTTTGAAGATTTGTTATGATATCTGTGCAAAAATTTATTTATAATTGTATTGCTATTTTTGACATACATATACTTATTTGGTAGAGTTGTTCTTTTATATAAGCTTATGATCAGTTTTCTAAAAATAACATTTCTTATTCTGTTTTGAAAACTTTAAAGCATACACAGTTTTTAAATTCTTTAATTTCCTTTTCAGCCATTAGAAACTGAAGTAATTAAGGATTCTCAAGTGAGCACAAGTACTGAAAGCATTATAAAACCAAGCAATGCACAGCATTCTAAAGTCACAAAACGAAAAAATAAATTTGCAAATGGACCAATAAAAACTTAACATATTTTCACAGCAAAGAATGGGTGGATTTTAGTGTCCTTTGAAAATCTTTTTTCACCATTCCATTGCTAGTTTAAACAATAAAGCCTTAAATATTTTAAATTATTCTTCTAAAATATGCACATAGTTATTTTGTGCATTTAGAATTATGCAGCTCAAGAAAAGAATACTATTTATTCACATTAATCCTATTAAAGATATAGTTTTTAAAAATTGCTTCTAAAATGCCTCGATATTCAATATATTCTTAAGTGTTTTTTTGGATGTATGTATACATGAATTTTTATTTAATTTAAGTACAATGAGTTTCAGATTCATGGTTTTTTGTTTAATCTGTAATGAAATAGATATGTTTCTTATTTCTAATCTATTATTATCAACAACATTGTTCATTAATTCATGAGAATTCATTTTAAAAAAATTGTTTACAAACCAGAAAGTGTTTTGAATTAGTGGAATATTTTTAGTATTTCTCACAATCAATCTAGTAATAACTGTATTTTGAAGCTTCAGTTTTATTTATTTTCATTGCAAACATTTAGATAAAGTAAAATATATATATATATACTTTTGCATTCTAATTTTTCTGCACTAAATGAAATCTGTTCTATAAAAAAATTATTTTATAGAAAAATTGAATGGCCTGCTTTCAAAATAACAATATTTCATTTCAAAAATTTTAAATCCTAAATTTATATATTAAACTAAAATGTGAAGTTTGTTTCATAATTAATTTCTAAAGACATATTTTTTTACAGTCTCAGTTGATATCGTAATTAATTAAAATAACAATCAATCCATTTTCATTAGATTATTTTGCTCTTAATAATGGTCAGACCATCCCTACTTCCTTGAGTGCAAGTTGCAGATTCATTGTTTTTACTGAAGTTATTGTGATGTTTTCCTTTTTTTTTTTAACGTCCACATACACAATAAAATATGAATCTGAATGCATTATGGAATGGCTTAAATATGATTTTTGTTAAATCTATAGAACATAAAATACTACCTTAAATATTATATTTGTTTTCATAATTATGGATTAATTTTCTTAAATAAAAATTGCCAAATACTTATTAATGACTCATGTACACTTACACATTAAAAAAAAGACATTTAAGAATGCAATTTACCTTTATTTTATGTAAGATGGTCCTTTTTTTATGAATAGTTAAATAATTTGAAAAAAATCATAATTCTTGTATCGTTTTGGCATGCTACTTCCAATTTGTCTTAAACATATTTCACATTGGTCATTATTCTTGTATTATTGTACATTTGCTTGAATATATATGTCTTCCTATATGTATGTATTTGTCTTATTTTGTGGAAAATTTAGTTTGAAATTTTTGTTTAATGATAGTTACCTGGATGGTTTAAATGATTCCCACCTCCCATAAATAATTCTGCAATTTTTCCTAATAGGATTGTTGCCATTTTTTTGTATATACTAATTTTTCTGGAATAATTTTCATAGTATATTATTATGAATATTTTTGATGAACAAAATATTTTGTTCTGGCCATTTTGCTTTATAATTTGAAACATAATTAAAACTGTAAATTGAAAGCATTTCTTCTTTTTTTAAATGAAGATTGTTATCATCTTCATTCAATAATGATTTTAGAAACACTTGTTTCATTTACAATTTAGGTATTTTGCTACATTTTTTTCTATCTTATTTATATTCACTGATATACAATTCAGATGGGTATCCAAATCTGTATCTTTTCTTTTTATACAAATATCTCATTAGTGTGCAAATAAATTTGTTGTTTATGTACATGTAACTGGTATTTTTCTGGAATTGGTTATAATTTTTGGTTATTCTAAATATGAGTTGTAATGTATCCCTGCATTCAGAAATAAGTTAATAAATGATATTCAACTTTATTCTGTGTAGTAGAATATGTATAGCTGCACTTTTCATGCTAAATTAATCCATCCAACTCTTTAAAGAATGGTCTAGTTTTTATTCAGAAAGGTGCTTGAAAGATTTATTTTTAGAAGTAAAGAAATTACATTTTTTCCATTAGTTCATCTTTTTTTTTCTCTTTTTTTTGTATTTAAATAGTTGTATTTCAATTGGATAAAAAAAATAGGAATTCACACTATTCTTTTAAAGTTCTTTAATGAGCTCATATTAGAATTTGATTTTTTAAAAAACCTAAACATTATTTTTTATTTTCTAAAATTGTTATTATTTTAGGATTTGTTGATGGAGATTTCTTAGTTCATCTTTTTATTTTTCACACTGAGAGCAATAATGTTAGTTTTTCTAATAGATTATATTAATGTTGCCACAGCTACTTTGTTGTGTTAGATTTTGAAACTTTTACAACGGGTGTTATGGTTAATTCTAATTGATGTGAATAGTAATGATATTGTATTACGAAATACTTTCTTCCTTTATTTTAATGCAGGAAGAAAGGTTTCATCTACGTAATGTAATTTGTAAATCCATTTGGATAAAAATTTAACTTTTTGGCTGTTAGTAATCATGTTGCCTTATTTTCTAAACACAGAATTGCACAATTTTTCATGCAATTCTATTTCAAATTTCTATGTACTGAACTCGGTAATGATAATAAAAACTGAAAGCAATTGTTTTTGGGAAGATGTTTGTCGTGCCGTCAGTTTGATGATTCCAATTTAGGATACATTTTTGTTAAATTTCCTCTTTTTCTCTTGACATATGACAACATTTTTCAAATAGCTGTCTAAATATATATAACTTTCTTTAAATTTTTGAATTAATTTGAGATATTAAACATATGTTCCAATGTATGGAATATTTTCAGATATTAACTCACTACCCTTCTTTTTACAATTTGTTTTTAGTAAAATAATTTGTAATTGATGTGTTATTTTTCTTTATAGATTTTAAAATTTTCCAAAGTTTGATTATAATGTTTAATAAAAATGATAATGCTAAGATGTTTATCAATATATGTAATTTTTGAATTAATGTCAAGTACTTTTGTAGAAAAAATGTGTAACATAATGTACAAACAATTCTTTAAAATTATAATTTTGTCTTTCATAGCCGTGATTGTAAAAATTAATATTGATTATACCTTATTTTGTTTTGATGGTTGTGTTAAATATATGCTTGTTTTACAATTTTTTTTTGTAAGTATTTTGTTATCCATTCAATATTTCTTTTCCCATGCAAAATGTGTGTACATTATTAGCACATTTTTGTTTGAATTATCTCATGAAATTTTTACCAACTTTTTATTCATTAGTTTCCTTTTTATTTTTCAAAAGCTTAAGGAATTTAGGTTTGCAAACTAAAAAATCATTTCCATTTAATTTGAAATGCATCTTATTAACTTATGTGTGTTAAAAATAATAAATTCACTTGAAAGGTGTTTTTGTATTGTATGTTGTGTTATAAAGTTTGAAATGTTTCTTGATTATTTGAATGTTTATTTATTTTCTTGTGTAAACTTTATTAAATTTATTTTGAAAAGATTTTTACAATTTTTAGTATTATTTATAGTTTTTATGGTGATTGGGCTAGCTGCATTTCTTTAATACTTCAAATGCTATGATATAAAAGATTAGAATTTACAGACCATGACATACTTTTTCATCTATTTTACCTGAAATAACTAAATACATTTTACTAGTCATCTTATAAAAATAGCTCATATTACTTTTTAATATATTTTTCAGTGTTGCATCCATTTTCTCACATTTTCTTTTATAGTCATATTTTCTGTCCACAATGGAATATTTTCTATGTGAACTTGAAGAATTTCTAGTCATTCTTCATCTTTTAAAAGCTCATTAATTGTATATGCACTTTAGTAATATTCAAATTCATTATTATTATTATTTTAATTTAAAAAGTTTTATATTGATTAATATAATAATTCATTATTTCTTCCATTGAGCAGTAGAAGAAAACAATTATGAGTTAAATGTTAAGTTGGGTAAGTCTTTTCTAATTTGTATGTTTACATTTGAAGTTTAAAATGCATAGATTTTTTTAATTCAAAAATTAATTTTATGAAAATTATGCCATTTAATTTTTATTATATAAAAATGCATATGACACTATTGCAATTTTGCATTAACAGATATTGTGCTTTATGAAAAATGCTATCCAAAAAAATACTTATTTTATGGTGTCTCTTGTTTAGGCTTTCAACATTTATTATGTGCATTGAAAACTGATTTAAAGATTCTTAAATTTTGAATTTTTATCCATAAGAAACTTAATGAAAAATTCTTATTTTTGAGTTATTTACTAATAATTGTTTAAGTGAGGTGTTTTGCATGCAATCAGTTATTCTTTTGAGCTCTGAATTAGAATTATTTAAGTCATTTTGCATACATTAAATTATTAAAAAATTTATTCAACCACAGAAATTTTTCTTATTTTAAATACTTTAAAAAATGCAAAGGATTCAAAAGTGATTAAATTATAATGAACATCAGTATTTAATCAGTAAATATGAAACATGAATGTTTCTAACTGAATTTTTAAAAAGAAATTTCATTACAACTATATTAAGACTGATTTTCACTTAATTTTGACATTTAATTAAAATATAATGGACAGTTTATATTGAGATGTCACAAATCTGATAACAAATTAAATTTTGTTGATTTAGAAATGTTTGCATACTTGAGAGATGAATGCTATTCTGTAAGAGTTGCATATATGTTAAATAAATTAAATAATTTTATGAAAAATATTAGTTGTAATTTTGTTCCCTTAATTTGAAAAAGAAATTGATATGTGATATTTTGCTACTAAAGTTTTTGATATTGTTACAATTATATTTTTCTTAAATTATATATTGGACCCTGACTTCCATAACTTTAAAAGGGCAATGGAGTTTTTGAAATAATATTAAAACAGTTAAGATCTTCCTAATGAATTGCTATACATTTCATAAATAAAGACATATTTCTGATTACTTGAAGTCAGACTATTTAAGATTAAAAGAGATGTTTAGACATTTCTTACTTAATTTAGAAACAACTATAATTTTATAATAAGATCTTAGTAAGTGTCTGCTTCATTTAGCACAAAATGTATGCTCATTTAATAATAGAAAATAATTTTTCTTGCCACTTAATCTATATGAATGAATTGTTTGTGCTAAAGAAAAATTTATGTGTGGATTCTTTATTCTGAACATAGTTATGATATTTTTGAGTTTTTAAAAACAGATATGCTGTATTAACTACATCAGTAATTTCTTATAAATCAGCCAAAATAAATATACTTATATGATGCCTTATAAAAACTTATTATATTCTTCAAAAGAAGTATCTATTTCTTGAAAAATATTAAGAACAGGCTTAATTTTGGATGCATTAAATAGTATATAAAAACATTTGAAATTGTCCTAGTCTGTATGATAATTTAGATTGGTTATTTTGCACTTAGGTAAAATAAATGTGCATACAATTGCCTATCTTAAAATATAAATGTTGGAACCATTGTTTTAAATTTTTTTAAAATGAAATTGTTATATAATGAAGTGGAACTATAATGTTCTTTCATTACTCATTTTTCTGTAAAATATACATTCAATTGTATTAGCTTATTTTCCTCTATAATATTTTATTTTAAAACAAATAGGAGGTTTGTTATAAAACACGTTTCTAATCAATTTAGAATTTTCACATTACTATGCTTTAATTTTTTCAGGTAATAACTGTTTGTTGTCTTGATAGGCTATCTTTTCTGATAGAAATAACCTTCTTTCTCTTAAAGCAGCTTACTATACATATTGGCAATTATAATCATTGCATTAGAGCTGTGAAACTTTAAAAAAAAAATACTATTTTGATAGCCAGTCATTTTCATTCATAGTACAATAATTTACTTGTGGAAGTATTTATTAAGATGATTGATTAATAGGCTGTTCAGAATTTTAAGTTTAAAGATAGATATCAATAAGAAGTTGTATATCACTATTAAAAGAAAATTTTTATTCATGTAATTTGCTTTATTGGATTATTTAAATTTTCTTAGGTTGTATTTTCCTTGAAGTATAATTTTATATCTAGTTTCATTTTTATAAGTATTTCTAAGCAATTATTTGTGAATTAAAATATTTTTTATTTGGCAATAGTAATATTTACTCATGGTTTTCATAGTTTTGATTGGTTATACTATGTACTTCTCTATTTTTTTCTATTTGTATTTCATATACCTGTCAAGTGTTGCTTAAAATCTGATATTGAGCCTAATGAACAAAATGTTCTGAAAATTTATTTTTAATTTTATAAAGTTAAAAGCTTATTTTTAATGAGATTATTTTGGTTTATGTTTACAAAAAAAATATTCAGTACAATGCTTTTTATATAAAGGTAACTTATAAACAAACAATTGGGAAAGAATTTACTTTTCATGAAATGCATGTGAATTTTTGCACAAGAAATATTTAAATTTGAAAATGTCATTGTTGCTGTGATAGTATAATTTGTTGATTGTTAGATGCTAGTTTCTTAAATGGAGTTTCATGGTTGAAATCCATGTAATATAGTGTAAGATACTTCTTGTATAGAATGGCAAATAAATGACTATCTTTTGTCCACTACATTTTTTACTTTTGTTTTTCTTCCAATTTTGTCTTCTTGATTACCATTGTATTTGATTACACTACTTTTGCAATATTTACCATCAAATTCCACGACTACCTGTTCTCCAATATTTAAAATAATTGGCGAAATCAGCGAACCAATTGCTACTGTACCCATTTTAACGATTTTTTTTTATATTAAAGATAATGAGACAAATATATTACTAATGATTCCCTATTTGATTGGATTTATTAATGTTTTGAAAAATTTGCTCACTTCAGCAGCATTATTTCAACTTTTCTAAAAATATTTGCTTGAATTTTTAAGAACACTTTCGGGGAATTTTTTTAAAGAAAAAAAGTACCGTTTAATTTCCCCCCTCCAAAAATTAATATTGAATGTAACAAAGAAATTTCACGACGATAATTGATTAAGTTCTTTTCTTTTCTTTTTTTTAGATTAAAAATTCAATCGAATGAAAGTATAATGTAATTAAATTATTTTCTATAAATTTCTTCATACTTTAAGCTCTGAAATATAATAGGTTCCATTTTTTTTTCTCTCCCTTGCTTGCAAGAAGTGCAAAGCAGAACTGAAAAAACGCGGCTATAGTTGAATAAATTTTGATTCATAAAAGGGCGAGAAATGACGTTAGTTTTTACTTTGTCATATATATATATATATATATATATATATATATATATATATATATATATATATATATATATATATATATATATATGAATAATTATCGCACAAGAACTATGCGATGCAGACTTAATTGTCTATGAAAACGCGTGTTAAATATTCGAAGTGCAAGCTTCGAATTCATTGCGAATTTGTTTAATCCGCTAATCTCGATTAACAGCAAAATTACAGAACACACGTCAACAAAATAAAAGAACGCTCTCTGTAGCTAAGCCAGCCAACATAGCTCGTTGTCTGAATCCATCTGATCCCCTTTTTAAGCCGCGCCTTTTAAATAACGTCCCACTAAACTGAGCGGGACGAACTCGGAAACCGCGCGCCCGTTCTAGCCAAGTCTTGAAATGTCTCGTACGTTCTATAAGATCGAATCTTTATTTCTTAGCTTCTACTCATTTTAGCATGTAGTGAAAACCGTTAGCGACATTACGTCGCCAACACACCTACATCGCCAAGTTAGTCAGATATGGCAATCTTCTGTTCTAAATCGCCTTCGAACGGTCTTTTCTCGCAGACACGCGATTCCGTTACAATTAATGTTATACAATTAAACGACTCACAAATATTTACTTTCAAATTCATACATCTTTACATCCAATGTATTACTGATATAGATGTGTGTGTATGCAAATAATTTTTTAAAACTTTCATTTTCAATTTTTCTAACTAGCAAACAAAGTTTTGAAGCTTGACCGATTTTGAAATGATCCCCCCCCCCATCGTTTTTCTAAATGCATGACACATGCGTAATCTGATAGTCTGGCGATTGTTTCAGACTATTTTAAACTGGCCAAGGACTTACATACTTAAGACAATTCGAATGAATTCAGAAAATGAATAATTTGGAAATCAAGTTGTAACTTGAGTTGACTATAAATAGTCAAATATAATAAGTTTCCTGCATTATTTTCTAATAACCTTAAATGCGAAAATTAATGCCTCAAAAGCGATACATCGCCATTTTGTTGCCCACGCATTTTCAGGCTTCAAAATCCTCAAATCAAAACAAGATCATACTTTCACATGATGATTTAAAACAACAACAACCGGGGATTACATAATAGATTTAATAAAAACGCTATTGTGCACCAATGCATGCAAGATGCTCTCTGGGACATTACTTTTTGTAGTTTGTATAAGAAGAGATACTACTCTCAATAAATATTTCATGCTTCCAAATTCTTCTCAATACCAATTAGTGAGATTCTTTTTTTTTTTTCGTTATGAGATGAGTAATTTTCACACTAATTGCTTCAGCAAACTGTATTCTAGAATATGTTAAAAAAAAATAATATAATCAATGTTTTGTAATTTTTTTTTATAATTTCGTTTAAATTTGCTATTATTTTTTAAAAATTTAGTTGCAAAATGCTGACATGAACTTTCTTGAAAATGACCTGCATTTAAATATTTTAATTAAACGTTTAAATGCAGTCATTAATCATTAATTTAATGCAATCATAAATCATTAAACGTAACATATGTTTATGATATGTCCTAAAATTAGTAAAAAAGTATCTAATTTTGGAAAGTGGCGAAGAAGTGAAAATTGAATTGTCTGAAAGCTCATAAAAATTAATGTATAATTCTTCCGTGCGTGTTTATGTGACTGAACTCCTAAACGGTTGCATCGATTTTGATGAAATTTTGTGTATTCAAGTGAATTTGAGAATGGTTTAAATTCACAATTCGGTCCACTACAAAAATTAGATTTTTTATTATTAATTTTAAGTTTACTTTCTCGCCAAAAAATCTGCATTTCCCCATCGCTAAATGAGTAAGACTTCAGATCCCCCCCCCCCCCCCCCCCCACGATATTAGCTTTAACATGTTTTCGACAGATTACGTCAAACGATTATGATTATTTTCTTAGTTTTCAATCCTTTTAAAATTAAACATTAATTAATCGATCTGTTCGTGATGAATCTGAGAAAATTTTTACTTTCCTGTCAAAAAATCTTTTCATTTCCTAATGTGTAATGAGTAAGACTTCAGGTTAATTTTTTCTTTCCCCCATGCTAACGATGTTAGCTTTAACATGTTTTCGACAGATTACGTCAAACGATTCTGTTTATTTTCTTAGTTTTCAATACATTTAAAATTAAACTTTAATTAATCGATCTGCTCATGATGAATCTGAGAAAATTTTACGGAGAAATTCTTGAGATATTACTTAAATTAAGAACGATATCCTTTAGTGCCCATAAGATTTAAAAGTGACATTGATTTCTGTACTCATAAAAAATAAATCTGTTTGTTTCAGATAAAAATGCAAAATTAATTGCAGTTTAATCATTTCCATTTTAATGTAAAGAATAAATATTACGAGAGCTAACAAAAGATTAGAGATCCATATTACGTTGTGGCTAAAGGGTTTTATAATATTATGAATGAATTATATGGCTATTATAATGTGAAGCTTCAAAATATTTTGGCGAAGAAGCTATTAAAATAGAAGTTACGTAAACTATTTAACTATTATAGTTTCAATGAGCATTAAGATTGGCTAACCGGCTGGTCGTCAAAGGCGGCTAGTGAGGAATTGAAACTATTGCGAAGTAACTACACGAAAACTTCCAAGAATCGAAGGGAAGCTCGAGGTTAAGAAGAACTACAGAAACAAAAGCATTGAAAAACCAGATTCTTAACAAGAATTTGGAAACTACTGAATTTTTATCTGCTTCTGTGCAGCAGGTGGCCAGCTTGGTGCAATAAAGGGCAACAAAGAAGTTTCACTCACGGTTTCTCAATTACTAGCAATCCTTCCAGGAAAATCAGTTGGAAAGGAAGCGAAAAAAGAAATGTAATAATAAAAATAAATGAGTAATCTCAGTGCTTTCACTTTTAAATTGTTCAAGGTAAAAGATTTTTTCAAGGACTGTCGTTATTTTGTGTTCATAAAGTTGTGTTAATTAATGATCTAAAAATTTATCATCAAAACAGGTTTGGTAAAATCTAAATAATTTTTGAAATTTAGAAGAGCATTTGAGAAATTACAGTCTATCTTTTCACTTTTGGGTATTCGAAGTACGCTACAAATTCGTGCGTATTTGCCATATATTTGAACGCAATAACTTTAAAAAAACGCAAAGTGGTTAAATTTGGATCTTATTTTTAGTAAGAAAATTATAGGTTTGTGTCAAATTTTGATGAAATTCCGTGAAAGGAAAAAGTACTTTTCAAACCGTCGGTTTTGACTTAAATAAAGGCAGAATAAAACGTTAATCTAAAAAAAAAACTTAAATTTTGGTTGCAAATTTTAAGTTATTATGTGAAAACATTTTTTAAAGTGATTATTTGTTTTAATTAGTTTAAGTCATTAACTACTGTGAACCGGTTTGAAGAAATTACGAGACCTCTCTCTCTCTAATGCTATTTTTTTTTTTAAACTTTCATTTTCAATTTTTCTAGCTGTCAAAGTTTTGGAGTTTGACCGAATTTAAGATACCCCCCTCCCAGTAATTTCGACGAAAAGTTCAGTATTACTGGAAGCTATTGTATCTGTGGAAAAATCCAAGGAATGTAATATAGATTGATATTAAAATTATATTCTAATATTTACAGTATTTTGAGAAATACAATTAGTAAGGATGCGCTTATAATGGCATTAAAGAATAAATATAAGTCACGTTTTACAAAATTACGATAGTTAAAACTGAATTCTTTTTTAAAGGACAATCTTCTTAGTTCGAGATTAATAATTTAAAAGTAAGAATTCGCAAACAAACTGGAAGATGACGTCATTTCATAGAAACGACAAACAAAAAGCAATTGATAGTAGCTTTAATTAAATATTTCAAACAATAATGGCAAAACAAACACAAACGCCATGGGTCAGGTGATTCGCTATCTACCAATAAAAAAAACCGAATATTTTTTGCTCGTAAATTTCGGAGACACCAAACCCTTCTAACCAAAGCAACATCATGTTCGCGCTTGATAAAAAGGTTAGTTAATTTATGTTAAAGTAATAAGAAAATTTATACTATATATTATAAAATAAGATCAAAACAGTAAAAATTAACTAGAGGGTTTCTAACCTTACACATTGCTATTCGTCTCGAATTAATGTATACTTATTTGATCATAGCATTTAATTATCTACGTGTCGTATCTTGTCTAAAAGAAAATTATCTGCTTTTCTGTCATTTATATTCTTATTCGTATTGCCATCCAACTTAGTGATAATGTCAAATAAATTTGTTTGCAAAATTAATTTGATTATATCAAAAAATAAATTCATAAGTACTGCGATAATCATAGATAGAATCATTTAACAACAACATTATAAGCATATAATTTTC
The DNA here is from genome assembly GCA_026289955.1 of Argiope argentata. Classification (NCBI taxonomy): domain Eukaryota; kingdom Metazoa; phylum Arthropoda; class Arachnida; order Araneae; family Araneidae; genus Argiope; species Argiope argentata. Next base: position 1,410,963 of record JAOUZG010028580.1, on the reverse strand, counting down.
TTTATCAAGCAGATAATGTTTTTAGTAATAAGATTGCATACAAATTGTTTTCTGTAGAAACAAAATTATGAACTGGAAAAAAAATCGCAAAAATTCGTCATGGGAATTGTGACGGATACTTTTATACGATTTTTATTTATGCCAATAGTGATGAATTTGGGTTACAGATATAAAACAAAAAAATTTAGAGAGCGTTTTGAAATAATTAAATAGTTAACTTTTCATCAATAAAAAGATGAAATGAGCCAAATGAATAATTGCTCTAGCCGCAAATTGCTAATCGTCAGGTTTATTGAAATAAACTTTTATTGTTCTTTCAGAATTCTGCTAATGCGTTTTATTAAATTCTTCGAGCATATTTTGTTCTTCAACAATAAGAAAATTACAATTTGTCATTAAATTTAACTTTAGAAATAGTAAATATTTCATTTCTTTAGGTGACATTCCAAGCATTGAAGCGCTGTCTCCCTGGTCCAAAAATCGGAGGGAAGATGTTGTCTTGGCCAGACTAATCAGCAAAACAATTATAACACCAGGATTGTTAAATCGCTTTAACCTTCATAATGATCCTCTTTGTCATGAATGTAATAGCATAAATGATATTGAACACATAATTCTCTCGTGCAAAAAGTATTCATATTATAGAGACAAATTGTGGACATTTCTCCAATTAGATAAACACGATATTTCCTTCAAAAATGTTCTGGGTAAAATAACTGCAAACAAGGCCAATCTTCAAGTTTCTCTTCAAGCGTTGAAGCATTTCAACATCTACTAATTTTTTTTTACCACATTAAATTGCTCTGACTTTTTGTACCTCTTCTTTCCATTGGAACTGCTGGAAATGTTCTAAATCTCGTCAGCGGACTCACTGCAGCTTCAACCAACTGATTGAACAGACTTCATTAACTGTTAACCGACTGAAACTTCAATTTGTTTTTGTGCGTGCGCGCTCTCTTGTGTTTAATGTATATTTTGTTCTAAGTATTTGAAACAGGGGATAACAGCCACTGTTGCTATAAATCCCAATACCCTACTTCTTTCAAGAATTCAAGAACTTTAGAAAATGAGAGAAATAAACTACATAGAAAAATCATATAATTTCCGTGCTAAAACATTTAATTCTATTTTTAAAATGTATGAAAAATTTACTATAAGAAATTCAAAATAAGGAATGTACATTTAAATGGATGAAAAAATGTAGAAAAAAGAAACGGCGTAGTTTAATAATGGAGTAGCAATAGTTTCCAAAACATTTTATAGTAGCAATGTCAAAAATATTTATTAAAAAACAACGTTATTTTATTTTAATCATTTTTTTTTAAATTTTTGTATAAATATTTACCATATAAAAATTCGATATTTGTTCTTTCCACCCAAATTTTAGATCTATATCAACTTGAAGTGGTTTTTAAAACTTTAAATTAGATTTTTAATGTATAAAATATTAATCGAAATTTTAGTGTTTTACCCCGATAGCATCTGAAAATATTCCGAAACAAAAATGACAAATTTTTACATCATCTTAAAATTCAAAATATTATCTTTTCAAATATTCAAATTAAATTAATTTTCTAATTAAAAGCAATTAAAAATTGTTTTAAGCATATTTCCGCAAATTTGTTTCGCACAACTTGTAGGAGCACGATACACGTGAATTTGAAAAATGAGCTTTTATCACTGTGTCAAGCAAAAGTTCAATTCAAAAGATCAAATTAACTTCTATTGAAAACTATATCTAGGAAAACTACTTTTAAGCTTGTCTGAGAAATGGAACATGATATTTTTTAGAAAAATGAGTGCAAGAAAAAGGTTTCTGTGTTCTTAAAAAGTGCCTTTATTATTAATTCAATAATTCTGGGGAAGCAGGATTTATATACGCACAAAATATTCACTCTAATTGAATCCCATTACTAATTAGTAAACAGTTTGCATTATTTAAAATGTTTATGAAACTTTTCAATTTATAAATTTTTTAAAATTGTTCTTATATTACCTTAAATTAAACCATTTGCTATGTGTAAAAATAAAAACATGTTTGCACTGCTCGGTATTATGTAATTTATATTGTGAGGTGAATTAAATTAAGGAAAAGTAAGGTGTATTCTCAATTGTTTGAACCACTGAACATATATTTAATAGGAAAAATGGTCTAAACCAAGTAAAGAATACTATTTTTGGCAGTTTGAGTCAATGAACAAAGAATTTTATATTTTTATACAGACAGAATTATAGTCAGAATTTTTTTTTTTTGTGTGTGTGTGTGACAATAAAGTTTATCTTAATAAGAAAGGTCTGCTTTGTTGCTACTAAAATTGAGTGAACTATGAAAATTTAAATAATACTTCCTTACAAAAATGCGGTATTTAAATCATTCCAAGAATATATGCTAATCATTGCAGGATATTTTTAAAATTGTGGTATTGTTGATAGTCCCAAAAAAGTGGTAATCAAAAATTTATAAGTAGCTTCGTACTTCCTAAAAGCATTTTTTTAAATCCAAAAATTGAACTGTTAAGAATATTTCACTGAATATGACTTTTCCAAAGGACTATATAAAATTGGATAATTTTTTCACTGTGCTTTTGTTGACTAAAATGAAAGAAAATATTATTATTGATGTCGTTTAAATATTTTTGAAAGTAAAACTAAAAACTGAATTTTACGATCAATTAAAGAATTTTTTTTGAATAATTAGTTTAGATTTGAATAAATTCCGAAAAAAAAATATTGTATCATAAGAAATATGATACAATATTTTAAGTAAGAAATATGATACACATAAGAAATATGGTACGATTTTGTTTACTATACTTTCAATTTCAAAAAACACGTTTGGTTTCAGCATTGAAAAAATAAAAATAGAAAAAAACCTTTTTAATAATTGAAGATTTATTACTTACACTTCAATTTAAAGTTGGAATTTTTTGGAAACTGAAAGAAAATGATAGATACAAATTACAATGAATAGACAGCTCTAAGTTTTTATAATATAAGTTATATGACTCCAAAAATTTGATGCATAAAAATATTTTGCTGAAAAGGCCTTTAAGAGATTAAGTTTCATAATTTTTTTGTCCAAAAAAAGTGTTATTTATATTTGGATTGTAGCAAACAAAAAAAATGAGTGATTGAGAGGCAGAGATTGATACAAAAGGATTTTCTTTTGCAAAATCAGCCACGTCATGGAACTTTCAGTGTTTCCACCTTATCCCTGTGCAGCCATGTAAGTTGTAGCAACAAAGAACACAGAATTGTTCTCTTGCAAGTTTTCAAAGGGGAAAAAATCAAATCAAATAAATATCTGAACCAAATCTAACTACAATAATAACAACAAAAAACTATTTACTGAAGTACATCTTCGCTTGTTTCGTTTAATATTAGTCCTTTAATGATTTATTCTAAAAGCTCAATACACAGAGATCCTTCTCTGTGGCTCATTATTTGTTTATAACAAACCATTAAAAAATCGTTTTCAATTTCATCTATTTTCCGAGGTTAAAATTCAGAACTACATGACTTATATTTCTAAACAAATATCTCTTCGTATTAAGATTCTTCTAATCCAAAATAGAATCATCATATTCAACTTTCAAGCATCAAATAATTCCTATCTTTTATTCACTTCAAGCAGATAAATAATGATAAAAAAATCGTTGCTTTCATTGTCAATTACATTATTATAAAATAACATTTTAAAAATATCTTCTAAACAGAAAAGCTACTTTGTTAGATGCACGTAACTAAAATATTTAGAAGAAAATCAATAAACTTAAAATAAAATATTAATAAATAATGTAACATAAAATATTTAGATAAAGCTGTTGAAATTAATACTATTCTGACTTGATTGATATGAATCCAGTATTTTCTTTCCAGAAGGGTTAATTTCCGCTGTTGTATATTTAGTTTTAAATTTCGCATAACAATCGGAAGTTGTCTCATTCGAAGAATCTCGGTTTTCCTGTTGGTGACGTAACTTCTGTCGCAGCCAATGAGGAGAACTTTTTTCGGAGGTTACTTAAGGTGAAGTTTGAGACACGAGAGTCCAGTTCGACACAAACAAGAAGTATGTTGTGGATCTTGGTAGGAATTTTTTCGGTGGTGCAAGCTACTCGTAAGAAATCTTTTTCCTAATATTTACTAAACAATTTTTGGAAAATTGAAGTTTTTTGTTGAATGATTAGTTTTCAATGTTCAACCTTATATAAATATTATTTCGAGGTTCTTATGATTTGTCAAAGAAAAAAAAATTATATTGTTTATAAATAGATTTGTCTAAATTTATTTACTGTATATTGTCGAACAACAAGATAAATTATTTTAAAGTCATTTTATAATGAATGTGTTTAATTTTAAAATATTCATAATAAAGGCAATGTGAAGTGAATTAATATAATTAAACTAAAATAAAACTAGATATTGTTATTGCATCATAAATACATCGTTACAAGTTGTTAGTGTCAGATAAAATAGCTGTTGAAAGTTATTTTAATATTTTCATTAGAATGAGTTATAATACGCTTGAAAACAAATTGCCACAAATAACAAATATACTTTATCGTAAATCGTTTGGCATAAAATAACGGTAAAGAAAACAGAACAGAACAGATGTTTTCTGAGTGGTAATTTTATGAAAACACTAAACCACTGCGCTTTGGGAACATTCCAAATTTATGAAATTTTGTACGTCTTGAAATTAATGAGAATATATTGTGCTTTGATAATTCCTAGAATTTATATTCAGTATTTTATACATGTGAGAGTTGCCATTTAAAAAACATATTTCGTGTGATTTTCCATTCATTTAATAATGTATATTAAACTTAACACATTAACAGGCACAGATATTCGATTCCATTAGATTTCTCCCCGTTAAATCTGTATAAAATTAAAGATGCTTGAGAAAACTAAACTTGTCGGTACAGATATTTGTGTATGTAAAAACATTTGCGCTCAAGGTTAATGTTCGATTGCCATAATTTCCTGGTTATTGTGTCATGGTGTCAACAGAATAGTTATATGAAAAAAAGGAAGAGAGAAAGGGGAGGAAAACTCTCAGGAGTTACATACATTGACCAGGAATTCATGGATAGCTATATTTTGGATGCTGTTTTAATTCTTTGAAAACTCCCGTTCGCATGTTATTAAAATGTTAATAACTTTGAATCCTTTTACCGCAACTAGGTAAAAAAAGTAAAGTGATTTCTTTATTTTTTTATTCAAAAATCATTGTTTGCGTAATTAAAAAATATTTATCTATGAACGATTATTAGTTGATTAATAATTTAATTTAGATTCTTCGTGAGATTAGTTTTTTATTGATTTGGGCCTAATTTTATATGCTTTTTTATATTTTTTTAGCGGTACGAATATGTGTTCCAGAATCATCAACTTCATGTGTTCAGATGGAACAGGACCTCCCCGATACGTTCAAGTGTGTCACAGCCCCAGATGTGTAAGTGCAAGATATTATTATTGGATCAATTTATAGAGATTTCTATTCGCATTCCAATCAAATTATAAAATATTTATTCAATAGATTTAAAACATTTGAGAGCAAACAATTTATAATGGTTGGAATTTTTTAAAAAAAATTTGCAAAAAATTAATACGACAGGCTTTTTGAATGTATTGAAATTTTATGTAATGAATGAACTAGAATATAATTTAGACAAATCGCTTAAATGCAGACATTCAAGAAACGGTAATCCTTAATATACAATTGCTTAGAGTGTTTTAAAAGAAAATAAATGTTACTCCATATGGAATAATTAATTTTCATTGACACTTCTTTAAGTTTAGTTATATTAACATCCCGTTGTAAAGCAACACTAGGGCTATTTTTGGACGAACCTCGTAATTTCGAACCTCGGTCAAATGACGAGGACGATATCTGAGCTGGCAGCTCCCCTCTCCACATCACACCACACTTCACCAGCGGGAATATTTTAAGACTTTTTGCTTTCTCATGCATGAAGTTTACAGAAAGTATTATAATCGTCAAAAAATTCGAACTCGGAATGTCGACAAATCTTCACGTTTTTAGATCTCCCCGATTTCGAAAAACATACTTTTGGAAAATTTCTGTGAAAAAAAAAATTCTTGAAATCTGAAACTTTAGCTTTTCTGGTACAGATAAACCTATTTACATATATATTTTTTCTTTTTAAATATAAAGATTTAAAACTAATATCTTCAAGTTCATTTTAGAGCAAATTCTAACCCCCTTCTCCATATTTTTTGCATTTTTTTTCTCTAAAAGTTTAATTGTTTTTTAGAATTTGGTTAATTTAGTTATGTTTAAAATTTTAACACTGTGCAATATGCTAAGACCTGAAATAAAAGTTTATTTTTGGTTTTACAAATGTTTTTACATTTGGGAGATGAAATAATTGTAAAAATATTTAATACATTAAATGTTATTTGGAGTATTTGAAATGGGAGATATTAGAAAATTTCAGTTTCGAAATTTCGATTTCATTACTCCAAAATAACTCTTTAACATGCTGATGTTGGTTACTTGATGTAATGCTAAGAGTACTTCATAAATACCCTTTTAATTATGTAAAAGTATGTAATAATATAGATTATTAGTAATATTATAATAGTAATATTATAGATTAAAATATGTGTTCCTTTTAGATATATATTATTATGCTTCCATAGTTTTTATTTTATAAGGAATTTCACCCTATTTTAAACTTGGTGCAGCTTTATTTCATGTAAACTACAAATCTCAATCATAAAATTAAACAAACAAGCAAGCAAGCAAACAAACAAACAGAAAAAAACCGCGTTTATTAATGCATTAGAAAATTCAAACAGTTTTTTTTTAATAAAAAAAATTTAAATAATTTTTAAAGGTTGAGGTGGTATTAGCAAGTACTCAAAACTGTTGTTGTTGTTTCTAATGGCACTTGCCACGGACAAGCTCGCTGATGCCTACCGGCGATTTTAAGCCGAATGAGCGTCTCATGTTTTTGAAGAAGTACCAACTATGGTCAAGGGTACAACTTAAGTACACACTCATCACATTTACTTGCACAGTTCCTTTTCATATGCGGGCACATTCGCACACCTCACAGACAGAACAACCATGTCCAAAACCGGGACTTGAACCCGGAATGTCCAGGTTACGGGGAAGACGCGCTACCCCTATGCCAGATCACCGGCGCTCAAAACTAACATGAATTATTCATATTACTAACATATTTTAATTTTTTATTAACTTTTTTTAAAAAAAATATCTTTATTTTGATATATATTCATTAAGACTAAATTTCTACATTAATCTCTTTTACGAGTATTACCTTGTTACAATTGTTATTTTGTCCTAAAATTTTACTATAAAATGTCGTTTCCTACTTCTTAGTTCATTAATTTTTTTCATTAATTTCCACTTTTTAGTCTCCATAATAGTTCATTATTTATCATAACAATCAGCGTAAAATTGTTTTAGTTCAAATTCTTTATTAGAATTGATTCGTTATCATCAAGATTTAATTAAAACATATATGACTAATTACTAACAAAATTCTAAAATATATTAAAATGATGTTTTGTTTTCTAATACGCACAATTATATAAAATTTCAGTCCCCTAATACGTTCGAAAACAATTGAAAAACTGTTTTTAAGATTTCTTCTTCTCTATTGTGAAAGAAGTCAAATGTGTTAACGGTTCTTTTTATTTCATTTACAGGCTTGGATGTTTGCAAAAGATCCACCGAGGCGAAGCAGACACTGCTAACGTCGACCCCTCTGCTCTCTACCTGGGTGGCAAATTTTACGATTTGAGACCGGTTGTCACAGAGCTTGTGGACGGAGGTGAGAGTTTGATTTCATTTCAGTTTATATTCAGATCACGTATTTTAACTTCGACCTTAACATTAACTAGGGAATATTTCCACATTAATATTCTGGCAGTATAAGCGAAAGATCAGAAATGGTAATGTGGGGCTAACTTTTAAGTAGAAAGAATTTTAAAAAAATGACACATTAGGGATCAGAAATTATCTTTTTTATGTCTCTATTTCGATTATGGGAAAACACATTTTAAGTCTTAATTTCATTTCTACGCTTTTTTTCTGACTCTTTTTTTTTAAAAATAATTTTCTTGTGAGTCTAGACATAATATTTTTTTACTCATGCTGCTGATTTAATATAGGGCAGACATATTTTTGAAATAAAACTAGAAGTGAAGGGTAGTTATTTATTTGTGACACTTTCAATCTGTTTATGCGCAAAGCCAGGAATATTTGGTAACATGGCCTTTTTTTTCTGCATTAGTACCGAATGTCACCGGTAGATGACGCTCCATCTTCACAAGTTGCCAATCATCGGAAAACTATTAAAAACCTACTTGATATTGATTTTGCACGAAAGGAAATACTCCATATTTAATTATATATTCTATTCGCACTATCAATGAATTTTTTAATGTAGGGTTAAATAATTAAGTAGCTCTAAAACCTGTGGTTATATATATTGTTACGTTTTTAGCGTAGCGGGTTCGGACTGAATGGACTTTATTTGAGTACAGCACAAACAAACTTATTTGCAGCTAGCTGTATTTACATCCTGTAAATACAGCGTTACAGGCATTTACAGGATGACATGAGAAAGTAAAAATTTCAGATAAAAACAATCCAGCTGTCAACAGTCACTTACAACGTAAATGCAAGCATTACGCACAATAAAAACAGACTGCAAAACAGCTATCGTATAGTACAGTAAATAGTAAACCACAGCGAGCTCAATTATACAACGTTAACAGCAAACGTAAACACAGCTCAATAATAACAAGCGAGGAAAGTAATCCGCTGGTCCAGCGAGACGCTCCTCTTCCGAGTGGAAATACTCATCTAACTGCCATAACTACGGCAATTATATAGCCGAGCAAGCGCGTGCCCTAAAGCACTCGAAGCTTCATGTACGATCCAGCGGCTATCAGACAGCTCCTTTCGCCAAACCAACCCGGCTGGCGCGAAGCTCCTCTTCAAACGTTGCCAACTTCGACGTATTTCCACGGGAATCGCCCGCTTGTAACATATATATTTGTATTTATACATAAACTTTTTAGAACTTCTGGCTCTAATTAATAATAATAATAAATTATTTACTATTTTATAACTTTGGGATAAAAATCAATTTTATTTTCTGCATTTGACGCATAATAATGCCATGAATAGTAAATTTATCATATAAACTAAATCATTTAATGAACTCAAACTAGAAAATAGTTTTAAAAAATGCAACTAGACACAGTAAATTTTTAAAATTGTAAAATATGAGACATAATTAGTTCAAATAGATAAGTAAATAAATTAATTAAAAAATAAACGGTTTTTTTTCAAAAAAATGTTTAATTATTGCACGAGCAGATTAAAAATTTTGTTTTTAATCTATGTAGTAAGAACAGAAATAAAATTTCAATAGAAAGTAATTTAACATTAGATGCGCTCGAATGATATATGTGATTAAATAACAATATTAAAAGTCTGTATATAACTTAATATTTAACCCAAGACTGAATATTTCAACAAAAAATAGAACTAATAAAAATTATGCTTATATCAATTTTTGAAAAAGGAGTTAAAAATTAGAAGAAAAAAATAGAACTACAATGATACTAATGTTATTATAAAGCTAATTTTTGAAGTTTTAAAATAATATAAAAAATATTTTTGAGTAGTTATTTGTTTAGAGGTTGTAGTGGAAAAACGTATCCCTACTTACCCATATTTCACCTTTTATGAAGTATAGTAGAAAAATTTCAAATGGCGCATTTAAATTTTTCGATTTACTAAAGCACATGCGTGTTAAATTTCCTTCGAATCTATCAAAGACCGTGGTATTGTGGTAGGCACAAACAAACGATGCATCTCCAATGGACACATGCGGTTCTTTCCTCTTAAAACGCTATTCTAGCATCCTTTATTTTCTCTTTCTGCGTGGAAGTTCAATTCACACAATGTTAAATTAACTGATTTAACAAATATATCAAATTTTTTTGTAGGCATTAAGTTTTTTTAAGTAGGTGAAAGAAGTAGGTAATAATTAATAATTTTTGCATTTTTCTAACATCAGTTTTATTGTGTGAGAATATTACGCTATTTTGGTTTGAGAATTTTGAATTCTTAATATGCATAAGCAACAAATTGGCGATGAATCACTTTTGAGGCATATATTTTTCTCTTTTAGGGTTTATTAGAAAATAATGCAGAAGTTTGTTCCATTTAGAGATTGATTACCAAACAAATAATTTAAAAATAGAAAATTAATTTGTAATTCAAAAACTTAAGTCAATGATAACGTTGTTACATTTTTTTTGGTTGCCAAAATGTTTTTATCATGTGAGAACATCTCTATTTTTTTGAGGTTTCTGAAGCCACAAAATGAAAGCGGAGAAGATTGGCGATTTCATCCATTTTCCACTTTTAGAGTTATTAGAAACTGGTAAAGATGGTTGTCACATTTGGCGACTTATCACCAACAAAAAGGGAATGAATGCCTCGATTCTCGATATATCGACACATGCGTATTTTGATAGTCACATGATTGTTTAAATTGGTTAACGACTTAAACTAATCAAGACAAACAATGCCTTAAAAATAATAATGTTCTCTCATGATAACATGAAATTTGACATAGGAGATTTCATTTTGTGTGTGTTTATTTTCATAAATTTATTTCAAATTTTTGTTTCAGAGCCTTTCAGGTACCAAGGTATAGCTCTAGTCCGAAAAGAGTCCGACATTCAGTCTGCGAGCGATTTGAAAAACCGAGCTTCTTGCCACACTGGCCTGGGTCGGACCGTTGGGTGGCAGATACCTGTGGGCAGACTGTTGGCTGCAAATGTCATGTCAGCTGATTGTGAAGTAGGAGAATTGGGTGCTGTCAGCAACTTTTTCAGCGGCAGCTGCTTACCTGGAAACTGGTCTTCAGATCCAGAAGTAGAGAGACGACTAAGTAAGTTTCGGTAAAAAATTGCCTACGCTAAATATTATTCACAGTTTTTTGTAATACTATCTCATCCTAGATACTTATCACTGATTACTTATTTTAATAGTAATGTTGCACAGTTTACAAGACATTTTGTCCATATATATGGTATGAAGCTCCTTTCACAAAAACTATGGATGAGTTTCTTAGTTTTTGATAAGGGATTAGACATTTTCTTGAATTCAATTTCAATGTTGTTGTTGTCGTTACTTATGGCACTTGCCATATTGGACAAACCCCCCTATGATACAGCAGCAGATTTAAGCCGAAAGGAACTTCTCTTGTTTTTAAAGTAGCGCCAACTAGGGCCGAGAGTACGACTAAACTACACACTCACCCCATTCGCTTGCACAACCCTTTTTCACAGGGGGGGGGGGCACATTCACTCATCTCACAGATAGAACACAAAAGAGCAGCCATGCTCCCAGAACACAAGGAAAAAAATACGCTACCTCTGAGCCAGAAAGCCGGCTCAATTCCAATGTTGACTCTACATGTAAATTTCCAAGTTTTCAGCTCTTCATTTGAAGATATCGTGTCTGTTTGAAAGCATTTTTCCTTTTTCACGTAATAAAAACTCTTTTCCACGTAGTTCTGCACACGTAGTATAGAGAAAGTTTTGTAATCGTCAAAAAATTCGAATTTGAACCGCTTTAAATGATTGCCATTGTTTATAAATTAATTTGATTAAGAAAAAAAAAAGCTCAATGCTTTTTGTAAAATATTGAGATTAAATACGGACTTTGTGTTCGAAATGAAATAATAGTTGAACAGTTTCTTGAAGTCATTTAAGTTCCACGCCATTAGTTTTCAAAGAATTAAAGCAAAAGTCGAATTTCTTGCAATAACTTTTGAAGGTTAATTGTTGCAGTTATTTATACTGATGCTAATTTTATTTAAAGTAATCTTGTTTTCTATTTCTTTTGAGCCAGTTTCTTTTTCATTGTTTTCATCTTCTCTCAGAGTGTGGGCGATCGTCTGCATCATTTCCGCCCTTCATTTATCATTCAAGATATTTCGAACTTTTAAATTTCCTGTCGTTTGCCCATATGCTTGAAAATTTATGGAAGATGCAGGAAGGTTTTATAATGTTTTTCGATAAAGGAATCTCTGTTGGTTTGCTCAATGGGCATATCTAAATGTTCCTGATGCAAGAATTCGGAAACGGAAGTTCATTAATTCGATGTTTATTTCTTCATTTTAAATGAATAACTTTAACAAAAAATTTAAAAAAAAGAAGAAGCGAATATAGGTGGGTGAATTGAGTGTGCCCAATATAAGCCTAGTTGAAATTGTGTCCAGTTTTCTGTTGTGTAAAGTGGGCCAGAAATCTGTCGTGGGTTTAAGTGTATGGAGCTTATAACGAATCTATGTGTCCCATACATAAATATTAGATCCCAAATGAAATAATAATAATAAAATTATTTATTAATTGAAAATTACCGGTATGTTTAAATAAATATGCATGATAGTTCATCATTTGTGGGGGAAAATGAAGAGGAAGAAACCTATATTGTTCTATTCGGTAACATCTAGAAATCTACTCGGTTTCTATATTGTATGTTGATGTAAGTAGCAAAATCACAAAATTGTATTGTGTTACTCATAATTAAAAAATTGGTGACCCATTTTAGGAAATTAATTTCTTTAATTACATCAATGAAAATTTTTTATACTTTTTCTGCATAATAATTTATGTATCAAAATGCGTTTTATTGCTTTGGGGATTACAAAAAAAGAGCCTATTTTTTAATTTAAATTATTTCCGAATTATTGCACTCTAAAACATTTTTTGGTAATACAAATTAAGATATTCTTTTCTGTGAAGTTAATAACTTTAATAATTTTCTATTTATAAAATTTCTATTATTATTAATTTTCTATTTAATATAATTAAAAAATATTTTTATTTAAAAGCAAATTTTAACTTTTGAAGACAAATTTTAAGGTAGAATCGCATGACTCAGCTTTCAGTTTTGACTTGTGCATCATTTCCCGTCTTTTCTTGATGAAATGTAGCAAATTAAGTGCTATATTTCTTGCTTAAATTTAAAAAATAAAAATAACAAGAACTGCATTTTTTTACGAGATTAAAAAATTATACTCCAGTTAGTTCTGCTTATTGAAGCTTTGTACTTTAATTTGAAACAACAAAAAAGAAAAAAGGAATGAATAATAAAGAACTAGTACAACTTTCGAAAAACATTAAAAAGAGATTTTCCATTTAAAAAAATCATAGTAGCAAAGTACCAGCTGTCACTAAAACGCCGACAGATGAAGGCAACATGTCAGAATAAAGGAAAAACATTTTTTGTCAAATAACAAACGATAGCTATTTTTAGCATTATCGAACAGAAAGCAATTTATAAAACATTATTTTTTTTTCTGTCTGGAATATTAGTTGCTGATTTTATGATATGGAAATCATGCAAATAAAAAATAAGGGAAAAAATAAAGAGGGTAAATTAATTCTATAACAGAGATACTATAAGACTTGCAGATGGTTGGATATTATGTCTGTGAATTGTGTGATAAAAATCGTTTGGTACACAATGCACTGACTGCTGCAGTTAGCCAGGTGACAATAAGACAGACGAATAATATTTATTTTTAAAATACTACAATGCGTCAGAGTATCGGCTTGAAATTATTTTAGCGTTAAATTTTTCATGCACAATTTCACGGCAATCTGTTATTGAAAAAATTGTTGAAAATTTTAATTAATTAGTGTTTTTTTCTTAATTTTTTAAAAAAATTCTTTTGTTCATATTAATCATGTATTTAAATCTTTCTAGCACTTCCATTTTTTGACAACTATGTTTTTTTTTAAAAATCTCTTAATTTGTAACTAAATTTCAGTTTATTATTGAAATGATTAATGATTGGTTTTTAACAATCGCTTTAAATATTTTTACTGCAATTTACTCAATGGTTTTCTTTTTCTTTATTTAAAAAAAAATTATTATGTGCTTTTCTGCATTTTGTATTTGAATCAATCTGGTGTCTCAACTTCTAGTATCTATATACTTTTTTATCACTTAATTAGCGAAATGATAATGTATTATTAAAGTGATGTATGTATTGATTATTATTGAAGTGATGGATATATTATTGAAGTTATAGTTTGTGTGAAAAAAGGAATAAATTTGAGGTATTGTAAAATAAAACTTTGAGTCACTTTTTATTTTTAAAAATATGGTATTGATCGAAAGTTTGATGGTGTACTTAAAAATTATTAATCAAAGTGATTTAGATCGTGTAGAAATATTATATTATAGTTTTTTTTAAAAAAAATTCCGATTAAAGTTGAAATTAAAAATTAAAAAAAATATTTTCATTTTTTTATTTTTTTTAATTGTTATTGCTATCAAACACGCACCTTTATTTAAAAATTTGTCATATTTTTTAACAATGGTTCAGTTAAATTGAATTAGTCCAAATAACTGCAGAGTCAAAGCAAACCATTTTTAAAAGTAATTAGATTATTACTTTTAAAAATGGAAATACATAAGATTAAAATTTCTAATTCGAATCATCCAGTTTAATTCTCTAGTGTCTCAAAAATTTAGCAGCCAAACTTCAACGACTTTTCAAATTAGAATTATGCAAAATCTCGGTTCCTACGATTGCATATAATTCGGCGTTGAGTGGGGAAAGACTGACTTCGGGTTGAAAACTCACTGACTCAAATATGGAAAATTTCTGTTTTTTATTATTTATTTTTTATTTTTAATTAAAATATCAAATATTCTTTACTCTTAAGGCCTTATCAAACGGTAAAATATCCACTTTCGTGGATAAGCGACCATGAAAGTGACGTCACTTTAGCATTTACTTTCTGGTAAACCTAAAAATGTAGGTGCACGTTATAGTGTATTTATCGCTCTTTATTCGTTGCTCCTGCTTAGTTGGCGTCAATCGTGCCATTCTTGGCACACTTCGACACCGTCAAAGTTTCACATGATTGGTTGAATTTCGTTTGCAAACGATATTTCTGTCCACTATCGTCTACATTTTCAAGCTGGTTTAAAAAAGCTCACAATGACGAAAATCTTGCTCTACCGATTGCCTACAGGCATAAATCGAAGACTGTTCAAGAAGGGTGTTTTGCCGTGTGATAAGGCCTTTACTGGACAGTGTTTCAGCCTTTATGCTATTTTGAACTATGTATATTCCTTTTATTTAAATCTCAGTCAAGTGTACCTGATAATAATTTGTGTTATGGCATGTTGGATTGTACTTTTAATTTTATAATGCTATTTTATCTACATGACATTATTATTTGAATAATACTGTTCTATTATATCCATTAACAGTTATTCAGGTATTTCAACTAATGTAATTTTTTCGAATAAACTCGGTTTGTTTCAATTAGTTGAGAACTGGAAGATTTATCGTACATAGATAATGTAGATAACCTTATTTAAAATGTTAAACTAATTTATTAAACAGTTCCTTTCTGAGATCCGAAGATTTTATCTAAAAACAGATTTTATCCGAAAATGGAAAAGGAAGGGAAAAGATAAGAGTTCTTCGAAATTGTGAATTTGATAAATATTTCCGGTTCGATATAAACAGTAGTTGTAGTTGAAATAATTTATTATTCCTTTCTCCCTGAAAACTATTTAGGAAACTGTAATCCCCGTGTTTGCTTCCCTTGAAATTGCGGTTTTGTATTCGTAATTATTAAAGTGGCGAATAAAATAGCTGCATAAAAACTAAAGGTTAATATAATGAGAAAAATATTTAAACCTAAATATTATTATTTTTCCAATTTAATTTTTTGTTTGTACATTGTGAAAATAATTATTCACAAAATGCGGTCATCTTGAATAGGTATTATTTTTATAAAGCTTTTGAGTAATATTATTTTTCATTTTCTTACATACTAGCCTTTGCCCACGACTTCGTACACGAGAAAATTTTGATGTGTATGCATGAGAACTGGCGGCTAGACCACAGTGTAAAAGGTTATCAAACCGTATGCATGCGTGAATTTTCTACGCCAATTGGTGTAACGCAATAAACATTAAAAATTTTTAATTTCATTTTTTTTTTTTTTCATTTGAGTTCAAAAGTACTTCAGCATGTACTTCAAGATCGGTTAATTAATAATGTCTAATTTTAAAGACCTCAAATATTAAGAAAACAGTCGTTTGAAATAATCGATCGAAAACATGTTAAGTCTAACCTCATTAACATGGACCCCCCCCCCCCCGAAGTCTTACTCATTTAGCGGTATGGAAATGAAGATTTTAGGTGAGAAAGTTAGTTTTTAATTAATAAAAAATTAATCATTCAATTAAGCGGAATAAATAGTAGCGTGTGTCCTATTCTAGACTATTATCTATCTATGTGCTAAATTTCATTTAGCTGTTCTGGTTTGGTTGACTAACATCATCCACCGATTCAAACTCACATTTATAATAATAGTATCGATATCTATTTATTGGTGACAAAACGGTTACAAAAAGAACAAAATTGGAAATTTTACAGTACAAACAGAAATAAAAAGTCTTCTTAATATTTGTACAAAGATTACAAATTTTGCATTAACTAGCCTGTGCACATTTTAAATTTTGATTCTAATCTGCTTAACCTTTCATATCACAAAGATTCTATGCATTATCAAAGGCAGTTCTTAGTTTTAAATCTACATTTTATAGCTTGTAATAATTTTTGATCCGGTTCTCGTTTTAAATAAATTTACTATTTGACAAAGAAAAAAAAGTGCCACTTACTGAGATCTAATGTTAATCCCAACTTTAATTATCTCTCATATTATCGCTGGAAGTCTCAACAATCCTTCTTCCCCAGAATATAATTTACGTTTCTTTGAACATCAGCAGAAAGTACTTTTCTAACTCATGTCTGTATAATAAAAGAATCTCATCCCGGAACTTTCAGCATTTCATCATCTTGTAAAGTTTAAAAGATCAGTTCTTCTGCATACATAACTGTATTTCGTGTATCTTGAAAACGGCTCTAACGATTTGAGTCAAATTTTAAATTGAGATAAGGTTTAGCTTTTTTGGTTTATCTATATCAGTATGTTTCCTTAAAAACAACAACGAGATTTTACACATACACACAAACCCGCACACACACGTACGCACATACACACACACATATTAAAAATGTATTGAAATTAATGGTACAATTATCTTGCCCAGCAAAGCTTAATTTTCCAGATATTTAAAATAAAATTCTTGAACATTTAAATTAAAATTTTAATGTCTAGTTACAAATTTGTGGCTTCTGATTCGAAAAAAATCATCCTGCAAAAAAATAATTTTCCAGAATAGTACTCCTCCCCAAAAGACATATTGTTTAGACTTCACTTGAATTTGGCTGATTAGAGCATGTGCATAAGCATTTATCATGAACCGATGTAGCAAAAGAAGAGTATTCGTTTGAGAAGGGAATCGCATCAATAAAGGTCGGAAGTTGACTTTGTACCATGCTTGCGTGTTAACGTAAAATAAATATTTATAAATCATGGTTTTACTAATCTGCGCTCATCTTATATTTATGAATGTTGTGTATTTCGATTTAATCGCATGGCTGATCCATCATGTTAATCGATCGTTAATCGAAAACATCAGTCTAAGTAATATTTTTATGCTCATTGTTTATATTTTTTTCTATACTCTAATTATGCATGCTTATTATTTTTTCAAAGAAACGAAGTACAGCAATTTGTGCAGCAGATGCAAGAACCCGGCGACTTGTGCGGCGGATGATGCCTATGCCGGCTACGAAGGCGTCATGAACTGCCTGTCTGACGGAGCAGCTGATGTAGCATTCACGAAGATTCCCGCTCTCAAGTATGCGTCTACAATTAGTTTATCATTTCCAAAAATCATACACTCAAAATGCAGTCGATAAGTGCTAATACATAAATACTTCCCTTCTAATTAAAAGTTGTTTTTGTTTCAGTGTTTAAATATTATTCAAACCTTAAAAAGAGATTCTTTTTAAATTCCTACTATTAGGTTCACACTCTCCGTATATATATTTTAATATCTTGTTTAAATTTTCAGTCGTTAGTATATTTTTTAATTCGTCCACTCAAGTTCAAATGCATTGTTTTAAAAACTTGTAACGGATAACACTTGATGTTAACACAGTTTTTCAAATATCAATTAATTAATTAAATTAAAATAATTTTTAAACTTTAAATAGAGTTTTAACAGTTTGCAATGAAAATTGGAATCAATAGGCAGTAGTTTTAATCGATAAAAAGTGAGGATCTCAGTTTTATTCACGTGAAGATGAAGAATACCCATTCAATTCTGGCGAAAATTAATCATTTTCGATAAATTTTGTACATTAATTTTAATTATTTAATAGAAAATAACTAAAATAAAATCTTTCTTTGTTTACCTAAGTAGGAAAGAACTTAATGTTTTATATTACTTGTTAATATAAAAAAAAATATGAGTTTTCGATGAGATCTTAGAAGGATATATTTCAAAAGAACTAACTAAAATTTTCATATTACTAAACTTAGATAACCTTTCTATATTTCAGCCTGTCTCGGAATAATCACTATAACTATATGGAATTTGTTTTATTCTATTCATTAGCTTCAATTGCAGATATCTTCAAAAAAAATATAATAATTATTATTTTAAGATCACCCTATACTTCTTTTCTTATTATTTCACAGAAGTGTTTGAAAGAAATTGATAGAATTTCTTATTATTTTAATCAAGTAAAGTTTCAATTCATACTAAAGTGCACTTTTGTATGAATTAGTTTTTAATTTA
>JAOUZG010028580.1:1372837-1391785 GCA_026289955.1 Argiope argentata | reverse complement strand
CAATTTTATTTTAGTCTTCTTCAAGTATAAAAATAACAAATAAAATAAATGCCACAAACATTGAGTACTGGATTAAAGATATGGAACTTTACAAGTTCCACTTTATATGATATTTTATTATAATATGTTTTGTATTTAATACTGATATATTAAAATTGATCTCTTTGCCGTTGCAGAGAATATTTAGCAAAGCATCCTGAATTCGCAGAAAAGGCCGAATTGCTGTGCTTTGAAGGAGGTCGCAAGAGTTTACAAGATCCAAATCCCTGTGTCTGGGGTGTTCGACCTACCAATGCTTATGTTACCAGATCAAGTATGATTCAATCTTTATTCTTATTAGATAATTTTTTTACAATATTATATGGAATGTATGCATTATTACAATTTAGGAAGTTATAAAATTTATTTTAAATTAACTATAAATTATTGAAAATGAAATATTAATAGTCATAATAAAGAAGAAAGTTATTTGAAATCCAGTACGTGAAGAATTATTGTTACTACCTTTATATAATAAAAAAATATTTTAAGTTTAGGTAGAATATCAGAAGTAGATCTGAATGCAAAGAAAGCTAAGCAAGTGACATTTCAAACAGTACTCAATTTTACATATTTACTATGCCCATTTTGCTGGTAAAATTCAGATTTTCAAATATTTGCAGAATTAAATATTTTCTTTTAATTACTTAGTTTGATGAATTTTCATAACAGTGTACTCTTCTAAAATGCACCTCTGTGTAATGTGCATGCAGGTGAATTCATTGGTGACCTTGATTTCGGAACTTCTTGCAGCTGTTGTGGCGCCATCTACCAATAGAAAAAATCGTCGAACTCACTTGATTTAAGAGCTCTCACAATCTCGCTATAATGTTTGGCGCAATAAAATTACTCGTCTCTCCGCTGACTCACTGGTGGGGGATAGTTTCATAAGTCAGTAAGAGCCTCTTAGCTTAGGTGATCAATTTTGTCTTGTGGTTATGCTACTTTGCTACGAGCCCTAGCGTCGTGGGTTCGATCCTTGGCATTTCAATCGAGATAGCATAACAAAAATTTTCAATTAGCTTTCATAAATGGTGAATTTGACCGCTATCTTAGTACATATAACAACATTTAACATTGGTGCTTTTGGAGTAAACGGAGAACTTAAAAAAAGTTACCCATTCACTTACAATATGTGTAATTATAAGCCCCCGACGGATTTTCGATTGTAAAAAATCTATAGTAAAAATCCAGAACAGTGTGCTTTAAGCGAAATTTTCTATTGATTACACACCCTCCCCCTTATGAAGTATTTCTTGTATATTATTTTAAAGATGTATATATATATTAATTCCGTAAAAATGATGTTAAGGAAACAAAAAAATTAAATAAACTTCGTGAATTAATAGTTATAATAGAAAGTTAACTTCGTGAATTTATATAGCTAATATAGGATTCACGATTATAGACATTTTAGACAAATGTAAGTATTTTTTAAAATTTATTTGGCTGTATTTTAGTGAAATGGTACTCTACTAATTACAAATTGTGTGTGTGTGTGTTACTTCTCTACATGATAGAATAAATCAGTTAGAAGTTAAATGAAGCATTGGGGTGCTTATAGGTATTTTTTCTCAATATCTTTGGAAAATATTGTTGAACAAAACTGATTTTTACATCGTTTTAAGATTTATTTAATTGTTTTTGGAAAAGATATCAATGTAATTGCTTTACGAATATTTCCTAAATTTAGGCAATTTTTTTCAATTTTTTTTGTTTAATAATACAAAAAAGAATTTTATTGTAGAACTAGAATTCAAATAATTTTCATCTTTTCGTCGAGTATCTAATTGCATATACTAAATAATTGTGTATAAGTTCTTTCTATTACTAAAAGTAACAAATAAAGTATTTTGTTTTATATTTATCTTCACGTTGAATAAGCAAATGAAGTTAAACCGTGATAATAAAGAAAGAAAATAGATGATTCGAACAGTTGCGTTTGAAATAGCATTATGATGTCATGAAACTAGATTCTGTTTTCATGATTTATATATAAAATAAACAAAACAGGTGCAAGAGTATTAAAATAAAAAAAATTTAATGTTTGTTGCAACTTAAAGCTTGAAAATACAATTTTGTGCAAATCATGAATATCACATTAAATATAAGAGATTGAGTTGAAATTATACATAAATAGCACTCCTTACGAAGCAAAGACATCTAAATAAAAAGCGAGTGAATATATAAATAAATATAAAATGTTAAAAAACATCTCTCTGTAAATAAAGACTTCTAAATATGATCGTAAAGACATTTAATTATACATAATTAAAGTATGCATCTCATTTAAATGTCCCGAAGGCATACAGTCATTTCTAAATCCTGTCGATACTGCTACGTTCAGTGGTGGCGGGGTGGTAGGCTGTGCACAAGAAGTCATTTCTACCCCCCCCCCCTATGCATATAGCTGGATGATTTTAATATTAGAGATGAATGTAAATTTTCAGCTTTTATTTTCTACTTTTCATAAGAATTTTCAGAATTTTCTTCAATTTTAATTCGGTGTTGGTTTAATAATCTCAAAGACTTGCTAGCTGATATTCATATAGCCAGTATGTTGTATTGTTAAAGGGATCCTGGAAAGCATTCTAAATAGAAATTGTGTAATCTTAATTGAAAGTTGAGAGAATTCTAAGTATTGTCCGTCTTTAGATACATAACCAGCTTATTTTTGAACTTTTATGACTACTTAAGGTATTTATAACATATTTAGTTATTTCATGTTATAGGTGTTTAAATGTATTTAAAATTTTAAACTAATTTGTACAACAAATAATAGATTTTTGAATAAATTTACCAGGGAATATCAATAAGTGATGTTTATAGTTTTGTACACATTAATAAGAAAATGCAGTTCATTACCTTATGAAACGGGAAGGAAAGTATTATTTGTTTATTACTTATCGGCGTAGCTGCCAATCATGCTGAGACATAAGTCCCAGACCTGGATTAGTTCAAAAATCCCTATCTGGTAGAACACTATTAACCCATAAGAGGTTATCGCCGGAACCAAATTTTTGACTGGGAAAAATTTCTTCATGGATCTAAACAGAAGAAAATTAGAGTGTAACAAGTCCAGGCTTGCATGGTGGGTGCTCCAAAACTTCGAGCCGAATCCTTGTAGTTTCGAACAAAGGCATCAGAGTTCCTAGAGACTTGGATTTTCGGATTCAGTCAGCACGTGGACAAATGCCCCAGTATGAATGGCAGTTGTGGAGAAAAGTAATAAGTTCATTTCTATTTCAAAACCAATACTTTCATTTCCAGTTTATATTGTTGTGCTTTGGAATTTTTAATATTATGAACAGCATTAATTCCCTCCATTATTTAACACAAATTATTACTATCTTGCCGGGATAACCTGGTTGGTAGTGCATTGGCTTCGCATCCTTCAGGGTGCAAGTTCGAACCCTATAGCCAAAGACTCTCTTTGTGTGAATGGTGGACGTTAAATCTTTCGTGGTCACAAAATCCTCCATCTCGAGAGTAATATCACTGGGGGTACTGGGTCAGAAGTGATCGTTCCTTGTTTCAGATATAAATTACGATCTGTGGATGAATGAATGAAATGCATGAATGAAGTCTGTATCGTAAAAAGGTTTTGTGACGTGTATGAACTATACGTCAGACTTCTGCCCTCGGGTGCTCAGGGGCCCATATCCTTACAAGCTGCTGCACTCCTCCTTCCGTTGGAAAGCGCAACATGAGAACAACAACCATTGCTATTATTTAGGAAATTTTATAGCCTTATATTCATTTTCATTTTTGTGGAGCATTGCCAAATGTAATTTAAGACTAATGTTGAGGTACTTCAAGAGTATCATTATATAAACAATAAAAAATATTCAGCTTAAAGAACTGGAATTTATAACTAATTGTGTAACAAAGTCTCACAAGCCAGTTTTCTTTCAGGGAAATTTGAAGAATTATAGTAATGATTTTTTTCAACTTTATGAAACCAATAAAATCTCTAACTTATGATTTGGGACGATAAAACAGGATAATATTCTAAAGATCTTATTTACCTTAACACATTATTGATTTTACATATAAGCAATGGAAAATTTTCAATCTGAAATTTATTTATTTTCTTTCTCTGCAGATGACACCGACGAGATTGACAGAGTCGCGAACGCTCTTTTGGAAACTCAGATTCGGTTCTCTGTTCCCCAAGTGCGGTATCCTGAGTGGTACCACAAGGTTTTCCTGTCACACCCAAAGGTGACAGGAATCAGACGGACTAGTGAAAGCAGGAACACCCATGTATCCTACTTAGGTAAACACTGCTTGTTTATTTATATTTCACCAAATTTGAAAAGAAAAAAAAAAAAAAAAACCCGCCACTGTACCGTTTCTGAAGAGCAAATAATAGTCAACAACCTGTTAGTGCAATATGTTTTAATAAGTAATTAATTGCACAAATCACAGGTACACATATATAAAAGAGGCACATGAGTATTATCCCACCCATTAAAATCATTAATGTCCATTTAAACCATTAATATTATTAATGGTTTAAAAAATTATGTAGAATTCATTAAGTTTAAATGTTCATAAAATTTTGGTCAGTTGAAAATTCAAATTTTCTCTAGAATATATGCAAGACGGCCTAAAAGTAGAAAAGACTAAAAAAATTAAAATCAATAAACAAAATAATAATTATCTGCCAATGAATCATTTTTTAACAATCAAACAAAAATAGATACATCTATAGTCAATTAAATAATGATAAGGGATTAATTTTTTAAAATTATGGTATGATTTTAGTCTTTTTTTTGGTTTTGAGAAAATATTTTTAATGATTAAATTCTATTCTTAAATGCAACCTCATTATGTAGTTTGTGGAATTTTTATTTACTACCAAAATTGAAATGCACGCGAAATTCTAATTCGTAGCAATGAATTGAATAAGTTTATTTCTTATTTCCCATATGTTGATTTAAAAAAATCGCATTTAATTAAATTAAAAGAAGATAAAAGTTCAAAATTCTAATAATCAAACGATGCTTTGTAATAATTACATCTTTATTCCCATTTTTACTTAGAAACATTTTAAGCCGCCATAATCATTCCTATTTCTATAATTTTGAAATTTCAGGTGATTTCATCCACTCCATTCGAAAACCGCGGAGAGGTTGCGAAGGCAATAAAAACATCGTCGCTTCTATCTGCGTCACCTCTCCCGAGGAAAAATCCAAGTGCGAAGACTATTCTAAAGCTGCCGAGGTCAAAGGACTGTGGCCGGACGTCGATTGCGTAGTGGGTGCCTCCAAGGCAGCGTGCATGGTCACCGTCCAAGAAGACAATGCCCAGCTCTTGGTGCTGGATGGTGGAGATGTCTACAAAGCCGGAAAGTGTGTAACCAATTCAGTTTTTTTTTTGTGTAGCTAGTTCCTTTTATGTTGATGTTTCATAAGATACCAATCTATTCTGCTTCAGATTCATAATTGGCGTCAACAGATGGTATGATAACTATAATGAGTATGTATATATATAAATTACTCATAGAGTAATTAATGCTTTAATTAACCATAACGATCTCTGTCTGAATGGAAAATGATTGTTTTGAGTATTAAACAAAATTATATTTTGCTAACACCAGGGATGCACAACCTTTTCAGGATGAGGGGCCAAAACATGAAAAGGGATCATGACGAGGGCCAAAACAGCACATGAATGTTAAAACATATTAAAAACATGAAAAAACTGTTTTCTTGTGGCAATACGCATGAATTACAATTATTACTTTACTTATTTTTCTCATGCACACATTACGCAATAAATAAAGGAATAAATAAAACACAAACATTATAGCTATGATTAAAATACTTTACATAAAAATTAGAGATTCCTGCTAAAAGGGGGGTAAATTTGAAATAGAATAAAAGAGGAAAACTTTTTGATAATTAGACAGAGAACACAATTTAAATTTTGTGAAAAAAACTAATAATCGAAATTATTAAAAATTGTTGAGATGGCTGGGACTGAATATTTGAAGTTATTGATTTTATGTTGCGCTTCAGATTGGTTGAGGCAATACGTAGAACAGAAGAAAGGTTCTCATCTCATTCTTATATTTTTTTGTTTAAATTAATTAGTGAGAAAGTTTACTCACAAATGTTAGTGCTGTCAAAGAAAGTTGCACATGCAGCTGCATTTTGCTTTAAGGATAAAAATTCATCGGTTAAGTCTTTTATAAAATTCTAGTATCGATTTTTCTTTGAATTGAATTTTGAAAAAATCGAAATTCTGTAAATTAGTTAAAGCTAACTGCATATTCTTAGCCGCTAGATTTACATCAACAGAAAATGAAGAAGAAAATACACCAATTTTTGTTTGTCACTTCTCAGGGTCTGAAAACCGATCATCAAATGCTATACGCAAGATTTGGATTTTACCTTCGCACACTTAATATAGAGAAAGGTAAATAATAACGAATATGCACGAACATTAAATAACAATACATGTCAAAAAATTCGAACTAAAAATCTTGTCGAGTACCCGTTCTTTAAACCTCCCTCAGGTCGAAAAATATATTTTTGATAAATATCCGTCCGTCCGTTTTTGACAAAAATAACTCAAAAATACTTTGACCTAAAACTGATGGAATTTTGGTGTATCGTTTCAATATTAAATTTTCATATTTCTGTCATATTTAGAGCAAAATCTGTTCAGAGGAAATTAGTCTGTCCGACCGTTTTATTGACTTATGTTATTATTATTAGACTGTTATGTCCGATTATAAGTTCATACGAAAGTTAAAAAACAAAGAGGGCTATATAGATAAAATTCTGTACACTGTTTTAACATTTATAATGCAGACAGAGTTGACTGTCTGTAGGTTTATACTTTTAGAAACAAGTAAATGAGATGATTTAAAAACGCAATGGTTTCAATTATATCAAATTTGGTAAGGGATTTTCTGACTATATGTGTAATTTTGTGCTAAATTTTTATTTCAATCGGTTGAGAAAGGCGTCTCTAAAACCGAATTTCGATTTTTGAATATCATTAATGCAAGTCATGGGTTTTTTTAAATTGGACATTTAGAATTCCTCCAGCACCACTAAGTATCACACGGGTGTTACAGAAGTAGACAACACATGACATAAAGGCATCGCATACAAAACAGCTACTCACGCATCACATTCTCTTGTACAGCCCCATTTTTACAAGGGGAGCACGTTCAAATATATCACAGACAGAACAGATTAAAGATCGACCATACCCGAACCGGAATTCCAATCCGGGTTGACCAGATCACTGCGAAGAGGCAGTATCCCTGTGCCAGGAGTCGGCCAGGGATTAATTGCGGAATAACTCTCTAAATAGGACACGACAGATTCAGTAAAATGCTCAATTCGTGCTTATTTCGTAGCTATTATACGCCAATGCCACATAATGCGTTCTCTGATATGACAAGTTTATTAGAGAATATACAAGAAAGTTTGGTTCTAGTTGGCCTGCTTCAAAACAAGAGATGCTTATTTCAGCTTAAATTCGCTGTTAATGCATCAGCGGGCTTCTTCATGGCAAGTGCAATTAGTAACAACAACATAAGAAAGTTTTTAAGAGACAACTCTTGCTTATTTTAATAAAAACATAGAGATGTGTAAAATTTATCAACACAAAGATATTTTATTAGTTTAGTTATATTAATGTTCTATTGTAAAGCAACAATAGGGCTATTTTGGGACGGACCTCGTAATTTTGAACCTCGGTCAGATGACGAGGACGACAACTGTGCGAATACCCTTATCTCCATATTATCTAGAGGATGTTTGACCTGATGAATTTAACGCTCAACAGACCCCCTTACAGAATGATTTTTCCGAGGAATCGGGTTTCGAACCTGAAATCGTACGGCTCACGCTCCGTGACCTTACCGCCACGCCACCGCGGCTCCATGATATAATGGCTCCGGCTATTAAGATATAAAAACACAGCTTAGACTTATCATTTAATATCCAAATATATTATCTATAAATCTGTCTCCTCTTTTTCGATCAGGTATCATGGTTTGCAACCCATCGCTTCCGAACTCTACAACGGATCTGATGCCACGTATTACGCCGTCGCTGTCCTCAGGTCGGCCTCTGACATCACCAAAATGGCAGATCTCAGAGGTCAGTGTAAAATTTATTTATTCATACTGTCATATCGAATAACGTATTCGAATTTTTCCATGTTTAATCATTTTCGATTATAAATTTTTGGTATCAATTCAATATCAATGTCAAGTAAGAACAAGTGATATAAATTTTTTAAAGTCAATTCCTATGTAAACCAACAAAGAAAAATTTTATTTGAGTTACTTTTTATTAATTTATTACAATTAATATAAATAATTTATATAGTGGAAGCTCTATTTTTTAAAATCAGTGTTTTAAATTGTTCCTGTTTTTTTTTTTTTTTAATAAGGTTTGATGTTTTTAAAATTCCAAACATTTTTTTCTCAATTGACAGTTTACTAGAACTAGATTGAATGGAATAGAAAATATATTGATAAAAATCGATTCGAAAAAGGAGATATTTAAAGCTTCTTATTCTCAAAGAATATGTAAAATTGACATTCGATTTCAGACTAAGAAAAATGAAACAAAAAACTATTAAATAACGTAAGATTGGTTGATATAAAATTAACTATAATCAGAATTCTACCACATTTCAAAGATTCTTAGAGCAAAAAAAAAGTATCAATGTTTAATGAGAAAAAAAGTGAAATTCGATTTGATTGATTAACCAAGATTAACCCTGTGTCCGATTCCAGGACTCCGCTCTTGCCATACGGGCATGGGCCGAACAGCCGGGTGGGTGATGCCGGTGGGCACCCTCATATCCGAAGGCCTGCTCTCTTCTGGGGGTGGCTGCAACCAAGCAGAGGCAGTGGCGGATTTCTTTTCTTCGGGGAGCTGCGTGCCAGGCGCAAATGACACGAAATCCAATCCGGGCAGGGTTCGCAGTGAGGACCTGTGCAAGCACTGCGTCGGAGACGACCAAGGCCTGCACAGGTAAGTGATGATTTCCCACAGTTAATAAAAATTAAATAGTAATATGATATTATATACAAAGATAATCAGATGAGAAAAATAATATAAAAAGAAATGGTTCAAAAATGTTTTTGGTTATTGAAAATGATAACCAGATCAATTTATAAAGCGCGAGCAATCGATATATAAATGATCATAAAGAAAAGATAATGCTTACTATCAATTGACGATTGGCTACTGTATATTTAGTATGCAATATACCCTCAAATTTTCACAAAAACAAACGAAAGATTGAATTCATGAAGGAGGAAAAGCATTTAATATGGAACCTAAGTTCCCAAATTAAATGTTCTATAGTGTTCCATCTCAATCTATTAAAATTTAAACACTATTTTGTCCTCAGCTACTTCCGAGAAAATTCTTCCATGTAAAGTATTTTTAAACCCCCTTGAAGTACAAAATTTTACCATTTCAATGATATCAATTTTATTTCTACACAATATTTCTTTCAAAATTGTAAATTTTTTAAACTATTCGCACGAAAATTGAGGTTAGTTTTGCCTCAATAATTAATTTTTTTATTTTAATTTTAATGCATATCTTTGTTTCAAAGTCGTGGTTTAACAGAGTTTATATGCAGGCATAAGTGAATCTTTCACCTTAGGCCAGAACTTTACCTAAAAAATGAAACAAATGTTTGAACGCAGCAGCGAAAACTTTCAAAACCGAAGTCACGTGCTGCTTTTTTGTTCATAGAATATCAGGGAAAATAATTCCGAAATTTTTTTTATATAATCTGAAAATTAAAAAGTTTTGTTTTATCAGCGATACTGTTTTCATTTTTGTGGAATTCTTTATCCTTTTGTTATTAATTATTTAGAAAAATGATTAATTATTTAGGGCCAATTTTTTGTTATTAATTATTTAGAAATAATTAATCTAATCCTTGATAATTTTATAATACGGAAATTTATTGGTAGTTTCTTTGCTGAGAAACATTAAAACTTTAAACTGTTCTATTAATTTTTTAAGGCTTATTTTTTATTTTAATACATATATCTAATTTATATTACAATAAAATTTTAGGTAAAATCAGTTTCTAGATTTAAAATACTATACTTGAAAGGATTTTAAACCGGAACAAAGCCGAGATGTGTCAATTAGTTTCATATAAAAATGCTCACACTTCTTGAAAGTTAGATGCAATACTACTTTTTTATCATGTTAGAACATGATGTTGTTTTGGTTAGGAGGTTTTGATGTCTACGAAATTTATGGTAAAAAAATAAAGATAATGGGACGCCGGAAATTATCGACTGAAGAATTTTTTTTACCTTCTTTTAAAAGTATTGCATTATTATTATGAATGCTTCTTTAAGGCTACCAGGGACCTTTAAAATGATTTTTTTTTTGCAATTTTCACCTTAGCGACTTGAAATTTTACAGGCATTATGAGTAACACTATGGAAGATGACACACAAAATTTTAACGCGTTATATTTATCTATGAGTTAGGGTGGTTAATATAATATTTTATTAACGATAAATAACGTTAATGAAAAATGCCCTAGGCGCTCCAAATTTGTTCGAAAACACTCCAATATTTGTTATTACTTACTCTAACCCCTTTGGAACTAAAGTTGGGTTAAATCTTTGAGTACGAAATATTGAAATTAACCAATAAAATAACTTAAAACTACAGATTTTTAAAAAAAGTTTTAAAGTTAAGTTTTTAAAAGTTGACCCCTATAACTCATAAAAAAATTAATATAATGCCTTAAAATTTTGTGTGTCATCACCTATAGTGTTACTCTTAATGCCTGTAAAATTTCAAGTTGCTAGGTAGAAAATTGAAAAATGCCATTTTAAAGGTCTCTGGTCGTCTTAAAAGCAGATCTTTTTTAAAAGTTTGACCTGATTTTACCAGTATTGCTTTATAATTACGTATGCATTCTTTAACAGCAGATGTCTTTTTAAAAGGCTGACATAGAACTATGACATTATAGCTGTTACTTCATCTCAAAATGGGCCGAGGTACAAAACTTTGTTTGCCAGCTGGAAAAATTGAAAATGCAAGTTTTATATACACACAGACACACACACACACACATGTATATATAAGAGGGAGAGATAGAGAAGCTCCTTGATTATTTCAAACCGGTTTAAACTGGTTAATGACTTAAATTAACTAAGACAAAAATGACTTAAAAATAATAATATTTTCACAGGATAACGTGAAATTTGCGATCGTAGATTTCATTTTCAAATTTTAATAATCTTTTTTTCGATCTCAGATATTTCGAAATAAATATGAATAATTAATTGGATTTACTCTCTATGAGTCTCACACACACATATATTTTTTCTAGATGTGCTAGGGACTCCAAAGAACGTTTCAGTGGCTATGCGGGCGCCTTCCGATGTTTAGCGGAAGGCCACGGGGATGTGGCTTTCGTCAAACATAAGACTGTGCCGGACTACACGGATGGCCACGGCAAAGAACACTGGACCAGGGATTTACTGTCCTCCGATTTCATATTGCTGTGTGACGGAGGTGGTACTGATTCCGTGTTTAACTACAAGCAATGCAATTTGGGAAAAGTTCCTTCTCATCAAGTAAGTCAACATTTCATAATTATTAAATATTCGTTTGATGATCGCAGTAACAGTTTTGGCAATGCATTTAAGATTCATCTTCTTTTTTATGTGTCTAAGGAGATTATATAAGAATGAAAGTAAGTCAATAGACAAAATACAATTTCCACGAATATTTTTTAAATGTTAGTGTAAAAGGAAAATAAACATTAATAAAATGGGTACAACAGGAGAGAGCATAACCCCCTTTCGCCAAGTACATTTAGCGCCAAATATGGCAACCCGATGTTGTCGTTGGAGGATATCTTCCTCCGGGAGATAAGACGCAAGAGCGCGGGGAGTTGGCGATTTTGAAAAGTGCGCCAAGGGGGTGATGTTCTCTACGGATCAACCATAAAATGTATAAATGTTTGCAAAATTAATATCAATGATTCATGTTGATTTTTTTCCCTCTCTGTCTTGAAGAAAACACTTACCTTATGTTCAGATCTTTCTTCGTTTATAGTAAAGACTTAATAGATATCAGAAATGACAAAAGTGCAGCTTTATGAGATTATATTTCATATCTCATAAATGATCTCGAATAAGTTTTTAAGAAATTCCCAAGAAATGGGAATCTTTTGTGAATTGTGAATTATTAGTACTATCTGTTTGTATTAAGTTAATCTGTTAATACCAGGTCATTATCGTTTATTTCACAAACTTTATCGACTTACCAAATAATTGCAGTATGGCTTTAATGAATAATGAGATTTCATTGGTTAAAAGTATTAATTAATATTTGATCTTTTATTGAAGGAAAACTTGTTCAATTTTTATATTCGTATTTCAGCTTTGAAATATTTGGAAATTAACGTTTCAATGAATACTTAAATATCATTTCATATCATAATACTTTCTACTTAAAGTATCTGAAAATAATTTTACGAAGACTGCTCTTTTGTTGTATTATTTTTAAAAAGGTTAACAAATTTAAGAATGTTTAGCTTTGAATTAGGCTTAAAAGCATTGTTAACGAAGTAAAAATCTGCATATTATAATTGAGGGTAAAATTTTATTCAAAATTCCTTTTATTTTAATTAACTGATTTGCTTTTTAATATTCTGTTTTGAAAAAAAATAAGCAATTTTCGGATGTTTTTTTTTTTTTTTTTGTTATTGCCGATATTTGAAGTGTTTGGCTGTAATATATTTACAATTTGAGTCTCAAAATGATAGTTTTTGCCTTCCTTATCTAAACACAAGAATCATAACTTAGAATTATGCAGTAAATTAACATTTCTAGCGTCTGTTTGGTTTTTTGCATACTCCTCATTCTAATTCGTGGCGGGCAACTTATCAACTTGTATCTTTAGAGCTCAGCATATTCTGGGTAGGTTTAAATCATGCTTCTGAACTGACAATGATAGCCACTTGTAAGGCTGACAATTAATGTATAGTTGTCTATTTTGTGGAAGCATCATTTCTTATAAATATTCTTGCTTCATAATGTAATAGACCTTGAGAAAAAAAATATAAAATAATTTTTACCTTCTGATATTAATAATACATCCACTATTTATTTTTCATACAGTTTATTGATAATGCAAGCAGGTAGCTCCATTTTTAATATAGAATGCCAAGAATGAGTTACATTAATTTAATTACAATTATATTAAATGGATTTTAATTTCAAAACCATACAAAGAGGATTGGGAATATTTGATCGCATTAAAAAATAAAAACAAGTATTAAAATATTTTTTAAGTCGATTCCTACTTAGATCAACAAGGAAATTTTTTATTGCAGTTAATTTTTATTAAATAATTGCAATTAATATAAATAATTTATCAAAAAATGATTGATTTTCGCAAGAATTAAACTAGAATTCTTCACTTTCATGTGAAAAATACTGGAATCCTTGTATTTTATAGATCGAACTACTGCCATCTGATTTCAATAACTTTATTTAAAGTATTAAAACTAATCAAATTTAATTAATAAATTAATATTTGGAAAAAACTGTATTAATTTCAATTGTCATTAACTATAAATTTAAAAAAAAATGCATTAGAACTTGGGTGGATGAATAAAAAGTATTTCATTAACGATCGAAAATTTGAACAAGAGTATTTGAAATAATAGTAGGAATTGAAAGAAATGGCTTCTGTAAGTTTCTCTCTTTTATGTTGCTGCATTTTGTGTTTAAATACATGCTTTCTTTTCATAGGTTGTTACAGGTGGGAATCTTTCAGAAATTCGTCGTTTAAGCCTGGCTCGTTTATTGGCCGATTCATCGAAAACATTCTCCAGTTCTTCTGATTTCTACCGATTGTTTGGCAAGGGACAACGACCAGATCTTCTTTTCAAGGATTCAGCAACTGGTCTGAGAATAACGCCACTGGACAGTAGCTACGAGCAAGTTCTTGGGAAGAGATTCCTCGAAGCCTCAAGAGCTGCGGACCCCAAAAATTGTGCATAATTTTTTTTCATATAAAACAACTTTTGTCATTGTGAAATAATTGCCATTATATTTCTATCTTACGTTTTTTATCTGATAATTTTCAAAATAAAAAAGAAAAGCTTGTAATGTTTGAATAATTTGATTCTTAGGTAAGTTAGGTAGTTTGGTAAGTCTTTTCTTTTACTTCTGAGACTTACCAGCGTCCTGGCTCAGAGGTAGCGCATCTTCCTAATGATTTTCGTCCCAGTTTGGGTATGGTTGTCCTGTGCTCTACTTGTGATATGTGTGACTGTGCCTCCCTGTAAAAAGGGGCTATACAAGGGAATGGGATGAGTGTGTAGCTAAGTCGAGCTCTTGGCCCTAGCTTGTCCATGGTAAGTTCCATTAGTAATAACAACAACGACTTCTGAGATTTTACCAGAATTGAGAATTAATGAACAAATTATACAGCTGATGAAAAAAATAAAGGGGTCACTGATTTATTTTGTAATCCATTTTCCTATGTAAAAACTAAAAGTGTCATTTTATATGTAGAAATGAATATTCATAACTTTTGATGTAGTTATAAAATTTAATGAGAAATATGGGTGTTGCCGCTGGAAATTTTGAAGTTTGCTCTTATTTGAATACATAGATGGTGCCTCACGAAATTTTTAATTCAAATATCTTTTAAAGTAAGCTAGATCTTGACACCTTTATTGTGATTATATGATAAAGGCTGCCAGAGTGAAGCTGAGGGAGGGGGGGTCCTCCCCTCCCACAATTTTAATTAATTAACGCAATTACTTGTAATGTGAGTAAAGTAATAATTTTATATTATAAAAGTAAATGAAAATGAATGGACGACACAAGATCGTATGCTCCATGCGTACATTGTCCCCGATTCCAGATTATGACCAATAATATATACGTTTGCCAAACAGCAACCTCAAACATCATCAAAATAGGATTAGTCCCAGTTAGAGACGTATTACGGGAGACACTGTACAGTCCTGATGCACCATCCTTAACGGAATCAATAATTAAGACTTTCGAAAGAATTCTTTTTAATCATGTACTTATCCGTTCAATATGAGCTATCCTTGGAGCACGAGGACAATAACATCATTTAAATAACTTCTTTATTAAGATAAAAAGATTTATTTCCAAAATTTATCAGATATGCAGAGAACCATTCAAATGAATGAAATGAAAAGTAAGAGAAGCAAAAGTAATTATTCTTTGCATTGTTGAGACTCAAAATTATGCGCATTATTTTTTTAAAAATCTTAACAATATTGCAGTGGTTGGAATCTACATTCTATGATATGAATGACCAAAAGATATACAATAGTGACTTTATTTCGAAACAAAACTCATAAATCAAATTTACAACCAAAAATACAGACGCACACACACTAATACAATTATACTAAATATTCGATCGTATAATATAAATCTATATCTCTACATATAAACTTGTGTATACAGTCACGCAAATATTAATAGTTTTTTTTATTTATTTAAAGAAGTAGTACGTGATGTTGACATTTGGACTTGCTGGCTTGTCCAAAAATGGAAAAAATGGGAACATGGGCAAGTTCATGAAGTCACTGGTTTCACTTTCTTTGCTTCTGAAAGGACTTTCTTGGCTGTCCGCCAACATGGGAAACAAGTTGCTCAATAAGCTTGGTTTCTTCTGACTTGATTTTGAAGGGGCGCCTTTGTCCTTGTATGATTCAGTATTTATTTCGTTTGATTCCCAATTGAGGGCTTCAGCCAGGATTTCTGGTGAATTGAACTTATCAAGGAGATTACGGAATTCCCGAGAATGGCTGGAACTGGCTTGGCTCTCTTTTGACCAATCAAACAGATCTAGTATGGATTTGTCGAAAAGCTCTGACGAATCGGAACTGGACATGCTATCGGGAAAGTCGAAGATGTCAAAGATGTGTCTGGTCATCTGGTTCCACAGTTGTTCCATGTCGTCAGGTGTGACGCTGTGGGCTGTGGCTACGGAACTAGATGCAGAAAACAATCAGATGTTTGTTAAAAGAAAATTATTCTTAACATACAGTTATGCAATAATTCTTTTTATAATGTTTATACAATTTTAACTAGCACCAATTGAAAAAAAACCTGCTTTACTCTCTCAGCAAAAGCTAAATAGTATTTGACAAGGAATAATAAGTTTAATTTTCTACAATTATTTAATAACCTATAAATATTTATTATTTTTTAACTTGTATTTAATTTATGAATACAAATTGCGAGAAAGCATTTTATTGTTTTAATGAAATTCGAATCAATTTTATTGCGATAGATGACTACATTAAAAAGTCAAATTTTCGTGAAATTACTATTTTTTTTTATTTAATATTATTGATATTTGAAAAGATTCCTTAAAAAAGGTTAAAATTTTGTTTCTTTTTCTTTTTTGGGGGGGGGGAGGAGGAGGAGTGAAAACACTAAAGCAACATCTGTAAAAAAATATAAAAAAAAGAAGGAATGGCTATAGCCCGAGATAAGCCGGCGTAAAAAAATAACAATAAAAAGGCTAACGCTGCAAAGTTTGCTTTTCAATAAAAAACACTGCTCACATTATGTGATGAAACATCGGTTTTTATATTTGCATTTACATAAGCCTTAATGCTATTTTGTATGCATAGATGTTAGTTTCCCAAATTATTATTTTTGATAAAATTTTCTTGCAAAAAAATCATAAATCAAAATCTGATACAGGTTTCTGTAACAAATTTGGTATAATAATTTCACTATATGTTCTATAAATCCTGTACTAGAGAATAAGCAATCTATTCATTTTGAAATATCGTATAATTGTTTATCTCTTCACAATGTGAAAAAATTGAACGTTTCGTATTATTTATCAGTAGAAACTCAAAATCTAAAGAATTGTTAGAAATATATTTTATTCTTAATCCAGGAACTACATAAGATTTCTTTAGCTATCATCAAAATTTTAAGCAAATCATTTGATAAACATCTAAAGATTTTTACTTGATATATTTTTTTAGCTAAAAAAGGCTATTTTTTTCCAATTTTTAAAAAGTTTCGGCCTTTAATTGGTATACTTTAATCTCAAATGTGGTTTTTAAGTCTTTCTACTGCAAATATTTAACAAATATTTTCGAACACTTTTCAAAATATTCACTCATTGACCACCATTTCGTTTGCGTGCTTTTGCCAACTTTAATGGTGTTTAAAAAATTTGTTTACTTTGGATATTCGTTTCAAAATGGAATATGAACTCTCGCTGATATTAGCATGATGATGATAATGTTTTTAAATCGGCCTTCTTTTTGTGGATTGTCTGAGGTGAAAATTCTCTTCTACAGAATGAAATGATCGATGCAATAAATCATGTGAAAAACATATGAAAGCAAAACAGACAAATCAAGCATAAAACATTATTAAGCTATGATGCCCCAACTTCACAGTCAATTTTTTAAAAAAAATTCTCACTAAAATTCAAGGTTAAATGCACGATGCTTAGATATTAATATTTGATACTAGTAATTTTAATGGAATTTTTCTTAAGTTTTACAAAGGCGTTTGAGTGCATTTTACAGCAATCATCCGAATTTGTAGTATGATATTCTAAAATATGTTCCCTTCCCTTTTTTTCGAACGTGATTAATTTTAGCAGTAATTAAGAAGCAGAATCTTTTAGCAAATGGTAAAACAGAAAGAAAAAAAATTCTCAGCGTGATTTCTTATTCTTCTTTTGATATTTGAATTTCGACAAAAACAAAAATCAAACGGTTATTACTTGGGTAATGTTGAAAAGTATGGAAAGAGAGGTAAAGGACAGCGATAAAAGAAATGAATGATGGTAAATAATTAGTAAAAAAAGATATTTTTCTCAATTATTTATTATGGAAGTGGGCAATTCTTTGAGAGATGTTCGAATGCACAAATGCTTACCAACAAGAAGTTCATATCCATGTTAAGGAAATAATTTAATTTTTATTTAAACATTATTATTTTATCTAATATCGCTATTTTCTCGGTGGTAAGTAGAAACTGCATTCCTAGACTGTAATATTACAAGAAGGTTGTCGCAATTTATGTAAGATATTACAAAATATTGTTTGGATGGAAAATTTATTGTAGTTTGGTCGTTTTGTTTCTTTATCCTTTAAATGAGCAATTTTTAAAAACCGTTACTCAAATGCAACGTCTTGAACTAATATTCTAACACTTTTGAGTAATGGGAAACATTAATTTATATTCAAATTGAAATAGCATACATTCATTTAGTGAAATCACAGAATACGGCAATAATTCTATACACCAGCTACGAGCTTTTCAGATGGGAGATTGATCTTCCCTTCACACGATCTGCCATTTATGCAGTTTGAAAAATTTGGCAGCATTTATTGGATAGGTATCTATTTTTTTACCTGTTTGAAAATCGCGGCTCATAATATAGTATTGATTATATATTATTATTAGAACATTTAATTGAAGCAATAATAATTCTTTTCTCTTGAAAATGTATCTAATTTTTGCTGTAGCATATAAATAACGACGAAAAAGGTTTGTTTATTAAAGTATTCAGCATCCAATTTTTTGTTTCTATATTTAAAATATGTCGCTTTGTAGGAGAATTTCAATTGTATTTGTTTATCAATCAACTGCAGAATATTTAAAATTATTATCCTGGTGTGTGTATATTATATATATATATATATATATATATATATATATCGTAGTGTACACAAAAGTAAGCGCTCGGTGGAGATGAATGGATTAAGTACGTTTCTGAAGAAACCGGGCCTCGATGAACCAATTTCTTTACATGGCCCCATAGGAAGAAATCTAAAGGGGTTAGATCTGGATTTCAGTGGTTCAGTATTTGTTCTCAAAACTTTGTGTGT
>JAOUZG010028580.1:1296021-1372437 GCA_026289955.1 Argiope argentata | reverse complement strand
TATATATATATATATATATATATATATATATATATATATATAGATAGATAGATAGATAGATGTGTATGTGCATAAAGTTAAAGTTTTGAAAACAAAGACTGAACCACTGAAATCCAGATCTATCCCCTTTATATTTATTCCTATAGGACCAGGCAAAGGAATCGGTTTATCGAGACCCAGTTACTTCATGAATGGACCTAGTTCATTTGTCTCCACAGTGCGTTTACTTTTGTGGACGCTACGATGCTAGAACGTGTACAGTCAACCATTGCACGACGTGCGCATGCGTGCCTCCATATGTGGCATTTCGAACATCTTCCTATTTAAAATTAAGCAAGTGCTGGTGTTCTTGTTTTGAATAAAGGTGTTTTTAGTAAAGCGGGCATGGCGTCATACGTATTCTCTCGCTTTTTTCCCAAAAAACTAGAAGTCACAGAGGTACAGTTCTTTGGGCAATTCTAATGTCTTCCAGACAACGAATCTGGCCGTGCAGAGTTCATCCCGTCTTTCTAGGACACCCTGCATGTCTAATTTACCTGAAATGGCTCCAGTTTAGGGGATCCGGGGGATCGATGTACTTGAAGCTCGGTTCGTGCAGCAGGGTGGCCGCTATGTCGTCGGCGCAGAGTCCGGTGACGAAGACGTCCTCCATGGGGAGGAAGGGCTTCACGTTCTTCGCCGCTTTGAAGAGTTCGGCTGCAGTGGGTCCAGTCGTGACGTATGCAGCACCGGAGGCGTACGGGGGATACTCGCTATCGGGGTAATCATCCTCGGATACATAGTATTTCTGAAAAACAATGTAAATATCAAAAGCATTTCAAGTTCATGATGAAGATAATATTTGTTTAAAAGAATGAATGGTTTGTTAAGCAATACCATCGAGACGGCAAATTATATGAATGTGAGAACTTTCACTTTTGAATGAATTCGAGCATAATATATTCTTTTTTAATTTTAGACAGATTTTGATTTTTAATGTGCTAGAATTATCTTCCCTTCCTCTTCTTTTTTGTTGTGTGAAAACAAAAAGATATATCTTTTTTTTCCAATATATTTCCTACATTAAAGCAAAATATAAATAACATAGATTAAAAGGAAATCTGCTACGCCTATTTCAATCTATCATGTCAGAATATAATGTCTGGAACGACCAAGCGCCATGGGCTCCTGCAAGTAAAATTATATTTTTATTCAATTTAGTTGTTTCATTGGATTAATAACTTTAGTATTTCAAACGATCAAGAAAACTTGGTCTCGCATTGACATTTTTCTAGGCTTTATTTGCTGTAGTAATTAACTTATTTTTCTTTAATCATAGCTTTTGCAAATGCAATGATAACGTGTTATTAAAAGCTGATTTTTTGAGATGCTCGTGCAAATAATAAAATCTTTATTTTAAGCCTACGGATTTTTGTTGACGCCCTAAACCTCATCCCCCAAACACCATCTTCTGACATGAAAATAATTCCAAATAAATAAATAAATATATATATATATATATTGGTTTAACTGTTAACTTATTTTTTATTCTTATTATAAATATCCATATGTTAAAAGAATATGTTCTAAAAAGAAAAGAAGAAAAAACATGTCACAACTGAAAGTGAAATAATCGTACAAAATAGTTTATATGCTAGTCGACATTGCGTGGTTACGATGTGGCCGTGATGTTACAAAAATTGAATCCAATATCGTTCACCGCCCTTAATAGTCACTAAGGCAAAGTTGGCGCTTGGACGCCATCAAATCTTCCAAACCGCTAACAGGGTCAAACTAAGCCACTCTGGGACCTACAAGCAAGACTAGTTTTAAGACCCCTTTTCCTTCCTCAACCGTTAAAACAATTTTTTTCATTGAGTTTATTTTATATTCATATAATCTGTTTCCAAGTCCCAAATATTATGATAACTTAAAATGAGAAAACCTACAAGTGAATTAGTTTCAATATATCGTAAAAACACGTAATATAAAATTATTTTTTTAAAATAAATTCCCACTTAGGCTAATAAAGAAATTTTTTATTTTAGTTACTTTTTATTAAATAATAACAATTGTTGTTCTCGAGTTCCGCTTTACAAACGGAAGGAGGGGTGCAGCAGCTTCTGAGGGTATGGATTCACGAGCAACCGAAGGCAGAAGTCTGACTTCTAGCTCACACACGTGACAAATCCTTTTTACGAAGTGGATTTCATTCATTCCTCCACAGATCGTAATTTAGATCTGGAACAGAGAAAATTCATCTCTGACACCGTGCCCCCAGTTGTATTACTGTCAACATAGAGGACTTTGTAATCATGACAGATTTAACTTCCGCACACACACACGCGCGGAGAGTTTTTGACCGCTGCATTCGAACGCACAGCTCAAGGGATGCGAATCCAACGCCCTATCAACCAGGCTATCCCGGTCTAATAATTACAAGTACTATAAATAATTAATCAAAAAAATATACTAGTGTTGAACTTTCAACGCCAATTGAGGAAATTTAAAATACGTGAATTTTCTACGCCAGTTGTGGTAACACAATACAGATTAGAAATTTTTAGTTTTCTTTATTCTGTGTTATATTGATTCGAAAGTACTTCAAAATGAATTTAAAAAAATCAATCAATTAACGATATTTAATTTTAGATGCATAAAACATTAAGAAAATAAACAGAATCATTTAAAATAATCGGTCGAAGACATGTTAAGCCGAACCTCATCAGCTGGGCGGGGGGACAAACTGAATTCCTTACTTATTTGGCGCTGGGGAAATGAAGATTTTTCGAGAGAAAGTTTTTAATTAATGAATGAAAAATTAAAGAATTACTATTTAAAAAAATTGTATTGATTTCAAGTGTCATGCACTACAAGTTTAAAACAATGCATTTGAACTTGAGCGGATGAATAAAAAGTATTTTATTAACGATTGAAAATTTAAACAAGATATATAAATGTATGTAGGGAGAGTGTGAGCTAATAGTAGGGATTGAAACAAAAACAACTTCGGAACCATTTTATTACACTTGAAGGGGATCTCCAAAGCAATTGCCTTCTTTTTTTTTTTGATTGCTTGCTTCCTAATTAATGAACATAATGTTTTTCAAACGATTCTCACCTCGTTTGGAGACCTGGTCGGTTGTGCTCCTCGGTGGATGTATCCCCCAATGAATTTTTCTTCCTCGGAGAAGGGCGGGTTCTTCAGCAGATCGGTGAGGACGTTCAGGTTGACGAAGGTGTCGTCATCCGCCTTCAGGAAGTACTGGGCGTGGGGGCAGTGCTTGGAGACCCACTTGAGCATGAGGAC
Organism: Argiope argentata; assembly: GCA_026289955.1. Classification (NCBI taxonomy): domain Eukaryota; kingdom Metazoa; phylum Arthropoda; class Arachnida; order Araneae; family Araneidae; genus Argiope; species Argiope argentata. The sequence continues at coordinate 1,369,148 of JAOUZG010028580.1, read as the reverse complement.
GCTCTTGGTGGTCAGGTTGCGGAAAGTGTCTTGGAAGTCCGCCTGGATGATGTCCCCGTTGACTTCGCTCTCGTGCATGATCAGGGTCTCCTCGGTGACGTTGGTGGTGGTGCCCAGGATGAAGCCGAGGCGCATAGGGCCGTGCGGTCTGAAAATGGTTTTTCGAGTGTTAGTGTGGATTAAAATGGAACCTGCTATGCATATTTCAATGCATCATGTCAGAACATTATTTCTTGAGCGGTCAAGCACCACGTGGTCGTGCAAGTTGAATTACATTTTTATTCATTTTAATGTTTTCGTTGAAAGAGTCACTTTAATATTGCAACGATCATAACAAACTTTGTCTCACATTGATTGTTAAAAAAAATATCCCATTTCCTATTTGTTTCATTTTACATAATCTCGTGCTCAAAATGACATTTTCTAGGTTTTATTTGTTGTAGTCATTAACTTATTTTTTTAAATCAGAGCTTTTGTAAATGCAATGACAACACTTATTGTTGTCATTGCATTTACAAAAGCTGAGTGTTTGAAATGCTCGTGCAGATAGTAAAATTTAAATTTTTCGCCTACGGATTTTTGTTGACACCAAAAACCTCATCCCAAAAACAACATCATGTTCTGACATGATAATAATAGATAAATTTGAGTGATGCAGGAAGATCATTGATGAAATAGCCAAGAGAAGATAACGGGACGTTTAAACAAATTATACAAGATATTTTCTACTATCGTACAATAATTAATTTATAACTTATCAGGGGTAGGCGTGTACTTTTAATTGGAAAAATTCTTTGAAATGTTGTAAAAAGTTCTAATTCATATCGTTGGAATTAAAAAATGTACTATTGAAAAAAATATGATGTTAATTTTTTAAAACTTTCCAACTCTATGAATCATATGAAAATATTCTTGGTAAACTGGCATTTTGTCTCTATTAATATCAGAGTAGAATTCAACCGAATGTATATATTTGTGCTTCAGTTGAAAACCAACTATACAGGCCGAATGTCCAAAACTACATAATAAATTTAAATAATTTGAAAGACGGGAATGTGCTCTTTGGAGCCATACTTAATAAATTTTTATTTTTATTTATTAAAAAGTAAGTAAAACTTTAACAGTTTATTACGCTAACTGCCAAAAATATTATTATCACAAATGTAAATTTTATGTCATCAAAAAAATTTAAAAAGATATTTTGTTATGGCCAATTTATTTGTTTTACGGTATTTTTGTTTTTTTGAAATTAATTTTTAAAAATACTTTTGATAACGAATTATTTTATGACTATATTAAATTTTTATAACTTTATAAATAAAAATGATGGGACATTTTTAAAACGTATCAATAATTTCAACAAAAAAATGTCTTATTAGTTAAATTTCTATCACTTCCATTTCAAATTTAGTCGAAATCTAGGAAGGTGCATGTAATTCAATAAACAGAATAATATATGGCTTCTTAGGTAATTCGCTTTACTTCTATTAGAATTTGAAATTGGAAAATATTTTGCTAAAGAAAGCCACTAAGATCAAGCTAATATAATTTAATTATAAATTTTAGCAGCTATCAATTCCAATGAAATAACTGGATGCCAGTGTTTATTAACACAAAATAAGTTCTAAAACTAAAACTGACTGAATTAATAAAGCTTTGAAGCTCATTATTTTAGACCATTTCAATTGATGACTAGAGAAAATCATCCAATCAATGTAAGGTTCTTTCTCTAGATGACTGTTGAATATAACAAAGAAATTTAAAATTCCATATTTCCACTAGTTTTGGTCGCAAAGTTTTCGTAATTTGGAGCATTCTATTTAAAATATAAATGGATCAAGAATGTTTTTGTTAAATTTTATTGCTAAGACCAAGAATTGTTTCCAAATTTAAATATCTGCTAATAATTATTTTTTTTGCTGCACTTTTATTTCAAGCAATATAAATTATAATATTTTTTAATTAAATATAGAGCATTTTTCACAAGTAGCCAGTTTATCAAACTTCATGTAGAGCATTGCTAAATATAACACATTTCTCTGCTAATTTAAAATAATATTGAAACAATCTAATGAATTATTTAATTTATTAAAATTCCTTTGCTGCCATTTTTTAATAATTTATAATAACAATTTTGACATAAAAAAGGAATTATAGAATTAATATAAATACGATATTTATACATTAGTCAACAGAAGTGTACATTTAATTACCATATTGAATGCTTAATTATTGATACATTTCATAAATAAGGAAATACAAAGCAGGAGGAGCTTACAAATTGGCGGCCGACCCCCATGTCCTTCTGATGGTCTTTCTCTGTTCGAAGTGACCGGTGGCAGATGGAACCAGCACCAGAAGTCTCACTTCAGGATCCTGTCGGTAGGCTTCAGAATCCGGAGGGTGACGAGTGTCGCAGAGCCTTGTGGGATTGATTAAGAAATCAAGATGCCATTGAGGGTTTATCTGCAAAGAAACAAATCGAGATTATATGAATTTAGTTTTAAATTAAAACTTCTGAATATGTGTTCGTTTTAAGCCATTTATCATTCTAGAAATGATCGAGATAACATCCTTTTATACTTAGATAAATAATTGGTTCTTGTAATATATATCAAAAGACATTAGACAATCTCAGATGTTTTAAATCTGACTCCCGTGGTATTCCAATCAAGCTTCTAAACAGCCTGTCAAATAATTACTAATATTTGATGAAGAATCTCAAATCTTCAGAGCAAGCTTAAGTATAAGCTCATTAAATAAAAAAAAATATCATTACTATAAATTCTTAATTGATTAGATGTAACTTATCTCACCCATCAAGTTATTATTCTGGTACTAATATTCATCAATATAATACTAATATATACATATTACCGTGACTTCGAACGCGTGGGAATTTTGATACGTGAATGTAAGAACTGACGGTCTAATCACAATGTTATCAAACTGTGTACATGCGTGAATTTTCAACGCCAATTGGGCAACGCAAAAGTGAAAATTTCCCACGCCAGTTGGGGTAACTCTATGCAGATTAGAAAGTTTTAATTTCAATTATTTTGTTTCATTTTCATTCAAAAGTACTTCAGAATAAATCTGAAAGATCGATTAATTAACAATGTTTAGTTTTAAATTCATCAAACATTAAGAAAATAAACAGAATCGTTTGAAATAACAGGCTGAAAACATGTTAACCTCATTAACCTCATTAGCGTGGGGGAAAAAACTGATCTTCCTCATTTGGCTGTGGGGAAATGAAGATTTTTGAATAGAAAATTAATTTTCAATTAATAAAAAATTAACCACTCAATTCACAGTAATAAATAGTAGCTTATGTCTTTTCTAGACTAGCCTATGTTCTTCTGTAGACTATAATCTATCTCCATGCTAAATTCCATCCAATTTCGTTCAGCTGTTCTGGCGTGATTGACTAACATCATCCATCCATCCAAACTTTCACATTTATAATAGTAGTATAGATTAGAAGTACAGAAAGAATGCTGTCTCATTCCTCCGTATCCGTGATCATTTTGGTCATTGAATGGCTTGGTTGACATGTTACTGCAATTTTATTTAAGTACCAAAATATTTACAATAGAAAAAACAAAAATAAATATTTACAGGCTTATAAGAAAAGATACTGAGATGAAATTGTTTACAAAGATCTCCAACTTCGAAAAATTATTTCAAATAACAATATGTTGGAAGATAAAACGTGTAAAAATGTACATACATATATTCTGGGTTCATTTATTTTTATGACGTAGTTGATAAGGATGCATTTATAAAAATCAGATGGAGAATAAAGCTATATTGCATTCAATAAACTTATGAATATCTTTGAAGGAATTCTCTATCAAATCGATTAAATCTAATTTCGCTCATCAAGTAATCAAGATACTACTCATACTTATCAATATAATACAACTAAATGCTTATTGCAAATGCATTGAAGGTAGAATCATATCATTCTGTAATAAACCCATTAGATGTAAAAATATCCCCCATTAATTATGGCAATTATACTACAGAATTTCACTAATATAATACCAGTATATGACAGATTTGACATTAATGAGCTAATACTTACTTAAAATTAAGAAATGATTAAAGATATGAGTAATATCAAAAAATTGATATGGGTTGTTACTAATATCTCATTTTGAAAGTTAGAAATAATTTTCTAAAATTTCCATTTTGTTAGTATTTCGGTAACATATTTAAGCTCTCTTACGTTTTAAAATTATTTTTGGAATATAAATTGCTCTGAAATTCAGTGACACTGAAACGGAAATTAATCTATCGTCTTTAATCACCTTGATGCCGTTTCTTATTTTCCCCCTCGCTAAACTATTAATTAGTAAAGAATTTTATCATTGATGTTTCCTTTGTTTTTGATCTATTGAAAAGTATTACTTATTCTTTGTAATAAGATTCGATTTTCAATATACAAAAAAGTTTTCAAGACGAAAATACTAACGACTAAATTTCACGCAAAAAAATGCAATTTCTTAGTTCTGATTTGGATATGATCCAGCCTTTGAATTTAAGTAGGGGTAAAAAATAGAAATAATAAATTTTATTTTATTTTGAATGTATTGCCCTTCTCTAAAAAATATATTATAATTTTTTTAAAAACTTTATACTCACGCTCAATTTCGCAAAGCGACCAAAGTGTACGCAATTTATTAAGAAAAATTAAAAACACTCTAAAAATCTTTTCACAATGCAATCTATAAGTTTAGAAATAAAAGCCGAGAAGGTCTGGTTGGCAAAGCTTTGGACTCGTATTCCTTAGGTTACGGGTTCGAAGGTCACTGGCCAAAAGATTCCCGAATTCACGCTCGTTAAATCTGTTCGTGGTCGCAAAGTCCTCCATATGGAGAATAATATCACTCTGGGTACTGGGTCAGAGGTGATCGTTCTCTGTTCCAGGTCTAAATTACGATCTGAGATGAATGAATGAATTTGCGTGAATGTAGTCCGCCCCCTAAAAAGGGTTGTGACGTGTGTGTATCTAAGTCGTAGTCTCGGCCCTAGATAGCGCTACTTGTAAAACAAAGAGACGCATTTCTTAGGCTTAAAATCTGCTGATAGTAACATTGGAGGCTTGTCCACGGCAAGTTCCATAAGTCACAACACACACACAGAAATAAAAGCCTTATAACTTTTCTGAAATGCTTTAAAAAATAGCCACATTAAAGTGCCTGTTTTACAAGAAATTTCTCATGACACAACAACCTCCATTGTGAAAGAATCATAAACTTTGTAGCCAAAAATAGTTATTATATTGTATTTTTTCCCCATTTTTTTTCAAACTGGAAGAAAGCATATTTGTTTTATTGGATAAAGACACAACAAAAGAGCTTCTTCAATATTAAACTCAAGAACCCGATAAATTGTTGTGTTTCTCAATTCTAATATTAAATATATTAGAAAGCATAAATATTTTGTATTATAAAAATGTATTGATTTCTAAGCCTACGTAAAAATTTGTGTTTATCCAATTTTTTTTGTCATGTATCTCAGATTTCGAATATATGTAAACAGAATGCTTATTTTTTAATACCAAATTGTTTTCAATCTACTTTATCCATAAAAATTACAGCTTTCAGTGAAAATGGATATGCATACAGTCTCCATAAATACAGTTTTTATTTTTGTAGAAAAACTCTCAAGTTTCAAATAGCCAATTTTTTTTCTATGGTTTTGAAAACTATTAAAATTAATCTACTTTAGCAAAACTTGTAACGTTGTGATTAAAATTTCAATATTGAGATTGTCCCTATTTTTATAGCTCAAACGATAATCAATAAATCATGAATTTTTTTTAGAAATATATATTCTACTCAGAACCCAAATAAAGATAGTTCAACATCATTAATATCAAATGCAAAATAATATATACTCGATATACCTTTTAATTCATACATAGATCGATACATAATAATATATACTCGAAGTTCGTATGGCTCTTTAGAAGTTGCAACTTTCTATTTAATATACTATTTAAGTCAAGGAGTCAATCTGCTCGTACGTTGACCACATTTCAACAGTAGCGATTTATAAAAAAAATGGTATAATATAGGTAATGTATACTATTATTTTAAATATTTTACTTTTAATAAAAGGAAAGCTTAGTTCCTAACTAACTTTTAGAATTCGAAACAACATTATGATTTAGTGGTTATGTTTTGGCACTAGAAAATAAAGTTGCATCTTACCTCATCTTTAAATTGTTTTATATCCTCTTCCTTGGGCAAGGGACGAATTTCGATGGGGGTGCCTTGAAACACGTGAATGGTGTCAATGTCCTCTATTCTTCTTTTTTCGGCCAAAGGAAACCAGAACTGTACGCACAAAGCTACGACTAAAGCGATAAGAATAGCTGCAAGCACCCAGCTGAGGAACGATTTAGACCAAGCTGAAACGAAACATTCAACAATATTGATAAAAGTAACATATCGATAAAAAAGTATTATCAGTCTTTCCGATCCACCTGTTGGCACAGGAAATAAAACATAAAACTGAACGACCGAATCACCGCAACAGCAACACTGGCGAGAACTGCTGTTAAGTCCTAAGAGCGATCACCGGCCACGGTACAATCCTTCCGGTAGGAAGTACGTCGCGTCATCGATGGAAGGAGCCTAACCCCAATCTATTAGTGTACCCTCCAGGGTGCCGAGAACCAACCACCATGCCGGCAGCATTTCATCCTCCTTTCTAGGTGTCTCACGGGGAGTTCACTTATTAGTTAAAATGAAGTTGCAGCTTGATTGGTGTAATTCCTGAATACTGCACAAATTAATGAAGGCGATGAATATTTCGTCCAGTTTGAAAATGTAGATTTAATAAATAAACGAACTGAAAAAGCGGTGTAAAATCTGTTCAATTACTGTATAGTAATAAATAAAAGGTGTCGAGAGAAAACCACCAAGCTGTAAACATCTCATTCTCATTTTGAGATGCTCCACTAGGAGAGGGGGTTTCTATAAGCAAAAAGAAATTTTTAAATTCCAAACTAAGCAAACAATGAAACGAGTTGATGGTGCAAATTGATGGAAATGTTTATCGATATATTTTCAATTAATGAAATTTTATCGCATGTGATGTAAAATATTCTTTGTACCGTTTGAAATCAGTAAAAAAAATTATGGTTTTTATTATTAATTTGAAAAAAGTTTTTTTTTCAAAATTTTAATTCATCTAAAAATTTGTTTTATTTTAAGTTTATTGCGAACAGAATGAAAAGCATTTAATTTAGAAACAAGAATTCGTCGTTTCGTCATTCAAAGAAACACATTTTATTACAATTCCGAACAATTAATTTTCCTACGTGTATGAAGGTTATTGAATTTTTTTAACATCCCATGTAAGTATGAGTTATAAAATATTTTCTTGCTCATTTCATTAATTTTGAAGGAAAATAGAGCCTCTTTTATTTATTAAGTAGCCAATATATAACATTGCCATTTTAACTGCATTAAATAAGAAGCACATAGTAAATATTTCGGTGGCCTGATGGTAAAGTCTCGGCTCACGAGCCGTAGGGTTTCAGGTTCAAAACCCGATTCTACCGAAGGACTGTCGGGGACCGTGGTGGCCTGGTGGTAAGGTCCCGGTTTCGGAACCGGAAAGTTTTAGGTTCCAGACCCGATTCCATCGAAAAATTGTCATGTAAGGGGGTCTGGTTCAAGTTAAATCTCCTGGCCAAATGTCCTATCGTTGATGTGGAGAGGCAGTGCCAGCTCAGATCTCTTCCTCGTCATCTGACCATGGTTCAAAATTATGAGATTCGTTCCAGAATATCTCTGTATTGTTTTAAAATGGGACGTAAATATAACTAAACTAAAACTAAAACATAATAGGTATTGTTAAATGAAAATATTTGAACACCAGAGTCTGACAAATCACATTTCACACCTCCCTGAACTTAAAAAACACAATTTCAGCATTATACCTATCTGTTTGTAACTGAGATAACTCAACAATGCTTTGAGACAAATAGGAAAAACTATTTTCTTCTAATTTGCATATATAAGAATAAGCGAACATGATAGGTATAAATCTTTAAGAACTAGAAATACGTATTGATATATTTTAGTATCTAAAACGTATATATTTTAAAATTTGAATTAAAGCTGTCAGAGGATTGACCATCTGTAGGTGTTATTTTCTCATACATGTAAAAGCGATGTTTTAAATCAGTAAAATTGAGAGCTATTGGTATTTTTTTCGTTCCCTTTACAGGATGACTCACTTTTTAGGTAATCAAACTTCACGACAACATGCAAATTGATGCTTGAAAGTTATATGACAGACACAAAAAGCATTATAGCCAATAATAACATATTGATTGCCTTGATATTTCACACTCCAGGTTAGTACTTTTCGATAGCTAATGGTAAAATTTATAAAGATGAATGTCTTTTTTATATAAATCGACAGTTTTTGTCCGACATTTATAAAATTCGGCGCACATGCTCTTGTACATTAAAAAAATGTTTTGGATAACTTTTCAAAGTCCAAAAGTTGTTTAATTAAAAGTCAATTAAAGATTATAATAATTTTTTAATGATGCTAATTTTATTTTTACAAATTTTTTCTCTCAGTTTGATAAATATTTAAAATGTAATTTTATGCATTATATTTATAGTTATAATAAACTTCAAATTAATTCCATTGCTCTTTTAAATCATTTATTATGTTTTTTTCACTAATTAGATTAAAAGTTGCTTTTTTTGGTTGATAAATCCTTACTAGCATTTTCACTTCCGTTATCTAATTTATATTACATTTTAATTTTTGTTGTAATTAAATTTATATTACAATTTTTCATTTTAATTAACAACTTTAATAAAGTAATAGATTTATTAATGTAATTTATATTTTTATACATGAAATAATAAAATGAAACGTTAAATAACGACATTCCAATTAAATATTACCTTTTAAAAACGTATCTGCTGTCAGAGAAGTATACGTAATAATCATAAAGCAATACTGATAAAAGCAGGTAAAAACCGATAATTTTTCTTTTTTGCCCATGAAATTTCGGAGACATCAAAGCCTCATAACCAAAACAACATCATGTCTTCACATGATAAAAAAAATACATAAATTGAGATTTATTTTTATCCATATTGTAATCCATTAAACTGTAATGGAATACTAAGTGAACCCATATAGATCTCATTTTGTAGAGCAATGGGACAAAGTCTTATAGAGTGATCAAGAACCGTAAATGAACGTTCTCTGTAGCGCTATACAATCACTGAATCAAAATTTATGATTCTCCGACTTAGTTATAACTTTAGAAATAAGCAGACACTAAATTGATTTGAAATTGTTGTCTCTATGTCCTTAATATATAATTCATTATTATAAAAATTATAAAGTTCAAAATTTTTCTCTCTCAAATTTCATTACTAGATAAGCCTCTGACATGGAAACGAAATTTAAATTAAATTCATTAACTGATAATTATATCTCTAAAATGTTCTAATTGTTTATTGTCATTGAAAACATGCATAAAATTTCAAAATTCAAATGTATAAGGATGTATGAGAAAACAACAACAAAAGTTTATTTTACAAACATTGGTTTAAAAAAATTAAATAGAAGTCCTTACAAATAATAACGCTTTGTGTGATCAATACTTCTCATTTTCACCACATTTGTCTCGTTTCTGCTTTTTTCAGCAAATTCCGAAAAATGGTGGAAGAATTTAGCGATACATCTACTTAAGCATGCGTCTTTGAAATGACGCAAGAATTTTATAGCGTTTGTATCGTCAAATATTTCATATTCAATCGCAACTCGATAATAGATTTCTCAATTTTGAAACTTTTCCAGTAAATGATATAAACATTTTATCCTTTTGGAACTTTAAAATCTTTTATTTACGCGGATTACTTATGGATTAATTTATGTTTAAGTCAAAGAGCTTTCTTTTTTGATGATTAGTAGGCTTTTATTTTCTATTTCAGATAACTCGTGCCTTTTTTAGCAAGAAATTAGTTGGATTTTGGTAACAAATTAATAAAAAAATATTGATTTCATTAATTTTTGCTTTTATTTATTATGAAGACGATAACTGTCTTTTGCATATTAACATAGTTATCATAGCTTTGTATATAAACATACTTAATTTAATTATCTTAATAAATTGTCCTTTTCAGTAACCATTTTTATTCAATTTCATTTGTTTCACATATATAAAGATGGAATTGTGCAATCGATTTGCCATTCACTTGTTAATATTTCAGAGTTCTAAAATTTTGTGGAGTTATATATTTCAGTTAATATATTAATTCATATTATTAATCCAATTATTTAGTATTAGTATTTTAATATTTTTAGAACTAATAGAAAAACAGAATTTCATTTTCATCAAATTTTGATCTTATACATGTTGCGCCATCTCTTAGTGAATCAGAAAAACAATTTGTTTTAAGATTCCATAATATTTATAATAATTTACCTTAAACTATATTAACGACGAAAAAATACAAATATTTTTTTTACAAAAAATATTAAAGCTCAGACAATAAAAATAAAGTAATTCAAAAAAATTATGATAAAAAATTTCTAATTATTCATCAAAAATTTCTTATATTATAAATGAGATTATTTAACTTGATTAGAATATTTTTATAATTTCTCAAGATATTACTATTTTGTTTTGGAATACCTGTTTCTGAAAAGAAAAATTATTTATAAGTACATTCATAAAAAGTATTTTTTAAATACTAAATGTACTTCAAGTGATCAAATGGCACTTTTCCAATGGCAGTTACAGTGAATCGTTAGTACCCTTTCGACATTCATTATTTTTTCATTCAAATATCACAATTCGGTTTATTTATATATAAAAACGATCCACGTGATTAATTCGATTAAAACTATGAAATAAATCAGAACAAAGAACACTTTCAACCGTCTCTATTCCAAGTTAAAAAAATAACTGCGTAGTTCCATGTTTTAAATCAAATTCCCCGACCTGTGTTTGTGATATAATTTTCGGACACTTAAATGTCTGCGATGGCGTTTCAGGAGAGTTCAGCTGCTGCATTGAATGTTCTTATCAGGAATCGCGTAATCCGGAGAAAGTAGATTCTCACTCCCGGTCATGGGAACTAACATGTCCCGTCTGTTTGAATAGCTGCTTCGGCTTTGTTTCGGATTTGAATGCTTTCAAAAACGAGTATCTGCATCTGTATGCGAATCCAAAACGGGTTTTAGTTTACGTGTAATTAGGAGATTAATAGATGTCTGGTACACCAACTTAAGAAGGCATTTATCTGAGAGCAGGGCTTTTATCAAGATAATTCTAAAGTATTCTTCACTAGGTGAAAGCAAAGAAGCATTCAAAGCTCAAATATTCTCACATAGAATAGTTTTTAGATTCCTAGCAACTGCTGTTATGTAATCCAAATTATACAAAACAAGGATTTAAGATTCCAAATATTGAATAAATTTTATTGTTAATACGAGAACATCTTTATCAAGTGAATATGGATCTTTATTATTAATTTTACTAAATCCTATACATGATAATATGTACTAGCCGCCTTCGGTGGCCAGATATTCACTCTTAACATTAATAACACTGCCGGTGTCCTGTCATTGGGGTAGCGTATCTTCCCAGAGAGCTGGGCCTCCCGCTTCGGGTATGATTGTTCTTCTGTGTTCTATGTGTAAAGTATGTGAATGTGTTCCCCTGTAAAGGGACGGTGAAAATGAATGTGATGATGAGTAGCAAAAGTCATATTTTTGGACCTAGTTGGCGCTACAACAAAACGAGAGACGCTGTTAGGCTTAAATCACTGATTACCTCAGCGAACATGTCATGGCAAGTGCCATAAGAAACAACAACAACATTAATAGCATTATACAGTAATGACAACCCATTTTTATGAGCTACATTTTAACATACAAAATGAAAGTGCCATTTTAAAATATACTTATACAACATAGACCATTTTGAATAATCAGAAATATGCTCGAGGTGGCAAATTGGCCCTGTCGGTAAGATAAGGGGGTATGTATTTATTATAAGTTTCCTCTTGAAAATAGGAAGGGGGAAGTATTGCTGACATACCTAGCGTGAATGAGATTTCAGACGAAATAAAAAAAAAATAGTGAAATCGGTGTATTAATGTAGGCTGAGGTGTTCTATCGCAGTTTCATTACCATAGAGGGGTTTTATTCCTACAGATATTTTGGAGATTTTTCTAGAAAATGTGGATTAGTAATGAGAGAGGATAGATAAATTGGGGCGACATATTGCGTTATAAATCTTCATATGAAAAAAAAAGTCTTATTAGATCGATGGTTCTGGCTGTAAAACTAATAAATAATTATAAAAACTCGGTTTTTATAATTATTTTAAAGGTACGGATTAAAAAACTCTCTTTATTTTCTCAATAATCTGTAGTCGTTTCTTTAAAAAAAAGCATTTTACTTATTGCATCTTCTATAGCTATACAAGCTTCTTCTGTGTTGCAATTATTCCACAAATTTTATTATTTTAATTTAATTTTGTTATTTTTGTTGTTTAGTTAAAAATTTGTTACCTGTGAAGTCTATAAAAGTGATATATTATGCTACAAATACTACATTGTAAAATTTTAAAAAGATTATACAATAAGGAATGTTTTCCCCCCATTAATAAAGCACACAGGGAAAAATAATATAACTGCCAAAAATTCCATTAGAAGATTTTAGTGGATAAAATTCAGCAAATGTTCTAATGATCAAAATTGCAGACTGAATCTAATTCTAAACTAAATCCATCAATAAATAGTTTTCAGATCTGTGTATTCAAATGCCTGTGAAAGTGGTAACTCAGCCAAACAAATGTACATTGGTATTTGATAGTTTACCCAAAATGAAATATGCTTCAAAATTATCTATCAAAGAAAAAAACTAAAAATTGTCTACTACATTCTTTTTACTATATACAGCAAAGCTAAAAATAAAAGATTCCGAATCATGAAAATACATAATGATACTCCACTTTAATATTAAATACAGAATGTCCAATAAGCTTTAGGAGCCCTGCAAAAATTCGAAGGTGAAAAAACTCAAGTTTTTTCAATACCAAATGTTTAATAATATTCTTCTTAAAACTCTGTTTCATTATATCTAGGGAACCCTATGCACAGCTCTAGTTGAAACCTGGTAATAATTGCATTAGTTAATTCCTACCAACAGTTATGTTATTTGATATGAGAATTTAAATGCCTTCGATTTTTTCTTACGAAGATATACAAAAGATTATATACATCAAACACCTAATATTAATTTAAATTATTTAAAGAAACTTATAATTGTTTTTTTTTAAAAAAAATATCTGATGTTCGTAAGTACGTTCATGAAACTAAGAATCTCTTGAACATTACAATCAAATATTTCACACTGATATTTATAATCTTAAACAGTTTTATTACTCGAATATAAATGTTTGGTTTCCACACCTTCCAAACAATACTTTTCATAATTTTGTAATACTTCAAAGACATCTCAAACACATTTAATATTCGAAAATTACCCAATTCTAAGATAGATATTTGATGCTCTTTTTATTTATTGTAATGTTCTGCAATTCTTATATCTCACAGATTTGAACAATTCTCTAAAATACTTCCTTCTTCTTAAGACGTAGTAGAGAGAAATTACACCAATAAACTTATTACAGTTGTGAAACTGCCTGGAATTTATATTTGGCCTAAGAGTTATTCTTATAAGGTGAATAATCAGCTGCTACCTTGGTCGTTGGATTGCTGTATAAAGAAAGAGGACCTTTAAGAATTAATTACGATTAGCATAAAATAGTAAATTTGAAAATTGTAGAACAGATAAGTTTTTTACGTTTGTCCCTTTCATTTAACAAAGCATTACTTAATGCTAATAATAAATGCCTAAACGTAATGGGAAAATCATTTTTTTTAAATTGCTTTTTGTACAATTTATTCAGAAAATTCGTAACAAAAAATTTTACGAATTTTATAATGCAGAAAAATTCTGCATTACAAAACAGTGAAAAGACTGCATGAATTCTTTCTATTTTCCCTTTTTTAAAGAGAAAAAGCTTTCTTTTTATGCTTGCATTTTTAATTTTAAAAAAATGTATTGTATGAAAAAAAATAATTTATTTTTGTGAGAAGCAGGGAGAATACAAACGTTCTGAAACATTGCGAAAAAATAAAATGAGTGTAGAAAACGATTTTATTCTCCGAATTCGTAAGTATTGATTACAGAAAGAATAGGAAAAAATTGGAATCAGATTACAAAATTTTGATATAAATTTAGAAAATGATTAATGATTAGGGGGAAATAATTTTGAATAGAGAATGTCAATAAAGTTTAAAATACAATAAATAAGGTAATTACCTTTTTCAAGCTGAAACTCAAAACTCGCAACTGAAAAACAGATATTTTAATTATTAGATTCAATTTTATATTAAAAAAGTTCTTAGCTTCCACTGAAAACAGATGTGCATAGAAAGTATTTTTTTTATAAAAAAAACCTTTCTTAACTTAAAAGTGAAAGCCCAAAAATTTTAAAGCGTTCAACTAAAATAATAATAAAAGTTAAGAAGATATTTTTATTAAGGAAGTATTAAATGTCAGTTATTACTTTATTTGAAAATTGGAAATCCATTAAAATGTAATTTTTTTTCTAAATGATTAGTCTAAACTATTTTGTGTTAAAATATTCAAGAGTCATTTTTTTATTTTAAAAATGCTTGAAGCAGATGTCTTCCGGGATTGGGTAATAAGCAGTACGTGCTAAGTAAATATTTATAGAATAGTGAATCAGAAACAGAATTAATGGAACAGAAAAAATATACGCAAATGAATTAATTGGATTTATAGAAAAATTGTGCTTTTTAGTATACATAAGAAGCATTTTAATTAGGCATTCCAGCGTGCTCAGAGCATTGTTTATTTAACTGTTTTACAAAAGGAGATTTTGCTAAATGTAATTTCAAATGCTTTCTCGGCAAAACAGAAATTATAGAATTTTTGCGATTCGTCTCTTTTTATCTTTATATAAAAATATTTTGTTCAATTAGAAAATAAAATTAGCCAATTTATTTTTAAATTTGTATTCTTTGGATCAGTTTCTGCTGATGCAGAACCGACAAAAATGATCACCCCTTCGAGTTTTTCAAAAAACCAGAATCATTAAAATTTTCTCACAAAACTTGAGGATATTGTCTCACCAAAATATCTGTGGATGCTCTTTAATAAAATGTACTATTCCTATCTCTCCTCATATAAACTTCTAGATCTTGAGAACGGCCTCGAACACTCGGATATTTGTTTTCTGAATTTCACACGTGAAAGTGTTGTGTTCTAAAATATAGTATTTGTACTTTCGTTTAACCAATTAAAAGCAGCATTTGACACAGAACTACAATTTTAGAAGAAATTTTATACACCAAATTTCTTCTATTTATTTTAAGTCTGCGTTTTTTGAGTCATCGCATTTACATGCATCAAATGATGCATATTAGAAGATGGTATTTTTGGTAGATTTCCTTCAAAAGTTGAGCAGAATTTACACTTTAGAGCAGTGTTTCACCACCTTTTTTGTGCCATGCCCCACTTTAACCTTTCTAAAGTTTTCACGCCCCCCCCCGTAACATACATAATATTTAACATTAAAATATTGATTTGTTCACTTAAGAAACATAAATGATGGGTACTAGGAATAAATCACTATGAAATTGGTAATAAAACACAGTAAGTAAAATTGCAAAATTAATTATTATTTAAAAATTTGCTTTTTTTGTAAAATTTGGCACCGATAACTAGCATTCCTTTTAAATGGGCCGGAGTGAAAGAATTAAAGTTGTATCAAGTCCATTTTCAAATTGCCCCCCTTAGATACGCCTCCATCCTGTGGGGCGTGGGTCCCAAGTTGGAAAACATTGCTTTAGATGCTAAAATTATTAAAATTATTTGCCAAATTTCATTTATCTAAGTCTTTGTGTTCCTGTGCGTGGGTTTCGTTGCAATTTTAATTTGGTATTAAAATTGCATCCTGAATTTCATCTGTCTAGTTCTAAGCGGTTTTTAGTTATCGTGTTCATAGATATTCATAGAGACAGAACGCCAAAAATGTATTTTTTTGGGCACATTGTGATCTGAAGTGAGAATATTTGTCAAAATCTGGAATTCGAAATTTTTTTGACGATTACAATAATTTATCTTTACATATTCAATATACGAAAAACTACATTTTTTCCTTGCATTTCATGTTTCCTATTTAATTTAAAAAAAACTGAGAAGGATCTGAGATATTTTACTACTATTTGGATGAATCTAAAATTTGGAGAATTTGGAAATTTGGGAGAAAAAACTACATACGTAATTAAGTTTCTCTAAATTATGTTACCCTTTCATTATTTCAACATACACAAAATTATACAGCCCGACAGATGGTAAATATTTTGATGAGTTAGTTCTAAAATTTGATATAGGTCTACAATTCTAGAAGAATCTAATGAATATTTCCTTCATTTAGTATGGGTATATTTTGATTTAAAGTATTAACATGTGTATGAACAAAAACAAGGCCAATTCCCTGCAAGAAGAATTTCATATAAAATTTTCTAGAAAAATTTAATTTTTATTAAAAACTACATACCAAATTTCCTTTGTTTAAATTGCATTTTTCAGCTATAGGCATACATATATATCAATTCCATTTTTCAATTACAGACGTACATATATATCAACAAACAAAGATTATTCTTAAAAAGTTTTTTTTTCTTATTTTTTTTAGAAAAGTTTGTAACGTTAAAAGCTGTAATCAAAGTTTTGAAGTTATATTTCCGACGATTACTACAATATTTTTTTGTATTCTTCATGAAAGAGAAAATAAATAAAAAATACGTGTGACATAAAAAATTCGGCTCATAATTGTATGCGACTTTCCTTAACTCAAATTCAGTTTTCAATTAAAATAAAATGAAATAAAAATTAATTAACCGACACAAGTTATAGCTTAAAATTCTTCCTAAAAATGTACAATTTCGAAATTATTTTTTCAAAAATTTCAAACGATAAAATCGTTAATAAAATGACGAATATTTGAAATCAGAATACAATTGTCAAACAAAACAAACAAACAACAAAATTGTTTGAAAAAAATTTATTTCATATTAAATGTATTTTATTTTATATATTATTTTTCTTTTCACTTCATGTATTCAATTTCAGAAGAAGTAATTTTTTTCTCTGTCAATAACCCAACAAATAAGAGAATAATTTAAGTTAAAGAATCTTTTTCCTTGTTATTCTCAACAACAAGTTTAGTTGAGTTTCTGCATGTCTTATATTATCTATATATACAATCCTCCGTGTTGCCGATGAAGATTTTGCAAGCTTTTCATTGGACGCTCAGTTGATACCTAAATCACGAAGATGCAGCAGTACTTGTTCATTCATCGTTGATGAAATCCGCTTAGTCATCCGGGAGTTTGATCAAATAATGAATTCGATTACCTTATTTTTTTGAACTATATACACCAAAAAATTTTCAAAAAAGAGAATTTTATGAAGATTTTTTTAAAATCAGCTTTAAATTATCAGTTTCTCGTATAGAAAGTACTCAAATCAAAAATATTTTATATAGATTTTTTTTAAAAATTTTAATTGGCAAAACAAAATGTCAAAAGTTAATTTTGTACAGTATTGCACTTTTTAATTAAGACAGTGGGTTAGCGTTATAATTGTCCATAAATAACATTCAAGAATTTTTAAGTCACTTCCTATTTAGGACTACAAAGAAAAAATATTTTAATTACTTTTTATTAAATAATTACAATTATTATAAATAATTGATCAAAAAATTAGAACTGGCCAAAACAAAATCTAGTTTATATCCGTTGAAAATAAATCAGAACAGACTTAATGGACGTTGAATTTTTAACGCCATTGGAGCAAAGCAAATGTGTGAATTTTCTATGCCAGTTGGGGTAAGCAATACAGGATTGGAAAATTTTAATTTTAACTATTATTTATTATTTTAATTCGGAAGTACTTCAAAATGAATCCGAAAAATATATTAATTAACAATATTCCATTTTAAATGCAACAAACTTCAAGAGAATAGGCAGAACTGTTTGAAATAATCGACCAAAAACTTGTTAAGTCTAACCTCATTAGCGAGGGGAAAAAACAAATCGAATTCTTTACTTATTTAGCGATGGGGATATGAAGATTTTTGGAGGGGAAGTTGGTTATTAATTAATCAATAAAAAATTAACGAATTAATATTTGAAAAATCTGTATTAACATTAAATATCAACCACTGTAAGCCTTAAAACATTTGAATTTTTAGAATTTTGTCTATCCAACATTTGTAAACGCAATAACTTAAAAACGCATTGAGCTACTGACTTGGAATTTAACGGATTTATACAGGATTTTCAATGAAATCTTTTAATCGGAAATCTGTCTCTTCGTCACTCTATGTTCACAAAAATGATTACTCGAAAATGGAAATAGTTGGATGGATAGAAGTTAACATGCAGATTTATCATTAGATTTTTTATTCCAGTGGTTCAACTATTAACTTGTTAAGTTTGTCCTCAAATTCACTTAAAAATGAAATAGCCTCCAGCATTGCTAATTTGTAACAAACTATAAACAGGGTTGATGGAAAAAAATCCATTCTCAGTTTTCTTTATAATGCAATAAAGAACACATCATAGTGAGTTAGTGCACGAGTGTGACGAGGGGAGAACGATCCCACCACTCATATTATCAAACTTTCATGATGACTTCAAAAATAAGTTTTGATTATTTACTGTTTTGATTATGACAGAAATCATTACATCAAAAACCATAAATCTAAAATAAAGCTACTCTCCTTTGCGAATAAAATAAAAAATAAGATATTAAAAAACTTATTTTGGCCTACACACAGTTAGAAAACAGCCATTACTGTACTTTTTAAAAAATATTAACATCATCTTGTAAGAAATTTAGGTGTCTATATAATTTCTGTTAAACGAATCATACTAGCAGAAAGTAAGTTGCATTGCAAATATTGAAAAATTCGATCGCAAGATTCTGATGAAAGTCTCAATTTTGATTCCTCTGTGTCAAAAAAAAAATCATATTTGAAATTATATTTACTTTATTTTATACATATGTGGTAGAGAGTTGTTGTTGGTAATGACTCTCAAGACTTTTGCTGCCAGTAGAGGGCGCCACAACAACTATGAAAGTTTGCTTATAAAATGTCGCTGGTCGTTATTGTGGGTGAATGCTGCGGATAGGCCTAGGACCAAACTGGCCACGTTTGGTCCTAGGCCTATCCACAGGATATAACCAATAGACAAAACTAACACGAGTATCCAGATGATGTTATCTTACTTATGAGGCTTCCACCACAGTAACTATCAAAGTTTAAGAAAATTCCAAAAATTGGATTATTCGTCTATTAATCTGCTTTTTTAGAAAAATGTAAAATCGATAACTCAAAGTCACAATTATTTAAATATCTCCAATTTGGCATAACTTTTGACTATGAATACATAGTTTTGCTTCAAAGGTTATAAAGTTTCATTCGATTGAAAAAAACGCTCCTACACAATTTCAGTTTTTGAATACTATTAACCAGCACGCAAAGGATTAATCACCAAATAACCCATGAAATATCACACGATATATTCAGTAAAAAAGACTGTATTCACGTCAAAATTAAATAGTTTGTAACTATTTTAAGTGTTAGCAACTTATCCAAGATAAAGCCTTAATTAGAGAATACGCGATAAATTGTTGGAAAGACTCTCCACTATAAAGGGAATTCACCAAAATTTCTTAAAATGTATGATTTTTTTGATAGTCATGCTTTCTTTTAAAATATATTTCAACCTACATGAGAGAATAAGAAGCACCCTGTTTTAACTCGGTTCAATTTCACACTTATTACAAAATGAATTTTATGATTAGCATTTTTAATTAATTTTTTTCCCAAATCTATTTTCTTTATTATCATGTCAGAACATTATTTTGTTTTGAGAATGAGGTTTTCTGGCCTCAATAAAATTCCGTAAGCGAAAAATAAAAATTTTATTACCTGCATGAGCATCTCAAAAAAAAAAAAAAAAAACCAGGCTTTAATAACGCGTTGCCATTGTATTTACAAAAGCTCTGATTAAAAAAAAAAGTTAATGACTACAGAAAATAAATATTAGAAAAATGTGTTTTTGAGCACGTGCTTATGTGAAATGAAATAAACAGGAAATGTGATATTTTTTTAAACAATAAATACGAGACAATTTTTTTGGATCGTTAGCAATTCTAAAGTGACTCTTTCAATGAAACCATTAAAATGAATTAGTTTATAATTTAACTTGCACGAGCACGTGGTGTTTGGCCGTTCAAGACATTATGTTCCGAAATAATACATTGAAATATGCATAGCAGATTTTAATCTTTTTAAAAATTTATTTAACCCTTAATTTAAATCTATTTATAAAATTTTATTTAGACCATTATCGTAGCAATATATTCAGACATAAAGTTACCATAAATATTGATTAGGTGTGTATAAAATATGCCATGACGTTTCAAAAGTATTGGTTTCATGCAAAAGTTAAAAAAAATCGAAAATCTGTTCAACTATTGTCTTTTTTATTTCACAAAAGCTATCAATTACGAAATATTTTCACTGAAATACTCATCTAGTTTCATAAATGGACATAATTCAAAAAATCAATACAAGTCGACATTTTCAGTTTATGCCAAATACATGAAGAAATACAGTAGAAAAGAAAAACCCATTTCAAACAGAAAAATATATAGTTTAGACAGATGGCGACATAGATAAACAAGTGCTGAAGACCAACAATTTACGAGATCAGAAAAGATTATTTTCTATCGAATGAATCTGGCATCTGAATTTTTATTGAGTTCTGTCGATCGTATTTCCAGGTTTCTTTATTTTTACAATTTTAAGCCCAAACGATTTTTTTATATTAATTTATATTTCGCGGATGAAAAAATGGCATCATCATTCTAGTACATTTTTACCTATATGAAAATAATTAACATTTAATAAAATAAATGAAAATAATTAACAAAGACTAAAACTCACAAAGAAGATTATATTATATATAAATGATGTCCGATAAATGTGAGCTTATTTTTTTTAACGATGAAGATTACTATAGACTGAATTGATACCCAGATGACTACAGTTATTATATGGTGATATGGATAGAATTTATTAAATTCATTTGAAGAGTAATGAAAAATGGATCAAGTATTTAAAAATATCACGATGTTAGACAATCATGGGCTCTATTTTTATATTAAATTAATAAGTTCACTATTATTGATAATTGCATTATGTATTAATAATTTTACTGTGTTTCCATTTCTTACAGTAACAACTATTATTAATAGTTCTTCTTTTGAGTGGATAAATTGTAAAATTAATAAAATTTACGAAATTCAATTAAAAGTGGCAACAGTGACATAAAGGGGGTAAAAATATATCGCGAATCAAATAAATTTCTATTACGCAAAATATATTATGCATATTACCGTATTAGGACTTTTATAGTATATAAACGTAAAAAACTATTCATTATGGTAGCAAAATTATTACTAATTAAAATTGCATGAATTTTGGAAACTCTAAAACGATAATGATTGAATTAAAAGCTATTCTTTAAAAAAGAATAAATACGAGGAACAAGAAAAAAATTAATAAAAAATAATTTAAATTGAGGATTTCATAGCAACAGTTAGGATTGAAAAAAATGTCTGCAGAATTGTATTACTATAATAATTTTTAGACTTTATAAAAACTATTACCATTTATAATTAATTGCATTTTTCCAGAAAAAAATATAAAATAGCAATTTTATTGGCTTAAATTGTTGAGCTGATTACTGAACATACGTATGTATGTTTTCACTTTAATGAGTCACCAAGTAAGATGGTGAAAGTATTACAACTTTTTCGCATTTAAATTCTAAACATTTGACCTGACATGAAAACTTTTGTTTAAGAAACTGTAGGTATTAAAAGTTCTATACAATGATTTCTAAAACGTAGTAATCGCTTAATTAAAACAAGAGTACGCTTTAAAAATGCAAATTTGGAAAAGGTTTTACCATTTTTTTAAAAAAAATTAAGAGAAATTTTTAAAATTCCATGTATGTGCATGTTATATAAAGGGAAATAAATTGTAAATTTTTTATATCAATGCCTGTATTTGTGTGATAAACTCTACTTTGTCGGAAACAAATTGCAGTAAAAAAAAGGCCCATAAGTATCTTTTTATCAATAAAAATTCACGAATTGAAAATTTATTTTTCAATTTTTTAAATATTATTTTGCGATTTCAGTCTGTAATCATAGTAATCAATTTTTGAAAAAAAATTGACAATTTGCTGCAATCAGCTTTTACTGTCTTTCGAAAATCAGTTACCTCAAAATTAGATTTATTTTATTTTTAAAGAATGATTTTCATACCTTATTTCTAAAAAACACTCATTATGATACCTCTTGAAATCGCAAAGAAGTAAATTTAAAATATAATTTCCTTTTTTTTTTTTCATTTTAGGGGATTGATAGAGAAAGTACGGAGGTAACGATAATTTTCTGTAAACCTAAAAGTTCGAATTTTTCAAAAAAATAAAAAAATAAAGCAGATATTAATTTGAATTTTTTTACCAATCATTATTTTCTGCTTTTACTTATGAGTTCCATAGATCAATTCATGAATTTTTTTTAAAAAAAAATATTCACATCTTTTTACCTTAATTTTCTCTCAAATTGGTAACAATTTTATTTAAACATAGAAAACTGGTATTAAAAAATCTTCCTTTCAACTTCTTAATCGACAAAATATTCGAACTTACAATTGATAGTTAAAAATTTAAGTCAAAACAATTGAAATTTTGTATATTTTCTTTGTTTTGCTTCTTTATCACGATCACGTATAATTTGCAATATGCATAGTAATAAAAAAAGTTCAAAAGGCTCTAAAGAGTTTAATGTTAAACGATAATTTTATTAAAGCTACTAAATTGCACATGATTTTACTTGTTTAGTAGAATCACAGTAAGAAAGATTTTGATGAATATCTTCAACATTTCAAATATCCTTCAGTCCCAACATAACATTTTTGATATTATCTCTGCCTGTAACTTATAAAATGTTTATCCAAGACTAATTGAATTTGGTGTTTACCTTTTTCAAAATCAAATTTGTTGATTTCTATTAAATTTTGAACAAAATTCATAACTAGAAAATCTGTCTCTTGGAGTGCCAGTGTATATGATAGCTACAAAAAACAAAGAGCTAGATGGATAAAATTTGGCATACAATTTTGAAATCTGATGTGTAGATTCGAATCAAATTTTAAACGAAATACATTAAGTAAACGACTGTCTGTCCACTTAAACATTCGAATATGTATGAGATAACTCAAAAACGAAACAATTCGGATAAATGAAATTTGATATATTTGTCTAATTTTGACAAAATTAATAAGAAAAAATGAAGTCCAAAATGCATACATGTTTGTTTTTCCATTACTAAGATGTTCAAAATGCTCATTTGTGAGATACTAAAAATAAATTCTAGACTTTCATCGCGTTTATTGCTATGTCCAATGTCCACAATTTTATAGAAGAGAAGGGAGATAAAATTCTTATCAAGGAATATGGGGGAAAGCTCCTCGAAAATCATTCATACTGGTTTTATGAAGAAAACAAATTTGAAATAAATATTAATATAGAGCCTAGAAAATGAGATTCATATATTACTTTACATTCAGTAGTAAATTTTGTGTGAAGTTTTACTAATAACACTAATTTTTTCATTTATTATTTGAAAAAGTAATAAATGAGAAATTATTTAAAAAATTTGAGAAATTTATTATTGAAAAAAAATGTTGGAATACTATCTAGAATCAATCGCTGAAGCTTTTTGCTGAATAATTAAAATTAATTAATAATGATAAGAGATTATTCGTAATTAATTATCTCATTTTCTAAAGTAAATGTATTTGCAGATATTTCTGAAAATCTGAACAAGTATTTAGAATTTCAAAGCAGTAGAGAAGAAAAATCATTAGAATGCGGAAATGATCATTTTTTTTTATTAATGAGTTTCTTAAACTTACATATTTTTTAAATTCTACTGAAAAACTGCAGACTATTTAAATATTTAAGAGAGAAACAAATTTATTTCTTAAAATTAAAATAGGATTAAAATAGGAAAAGAAACAGAATAAAAATCATTTAAGTAAAATCATTTAAACTCAAATGAAAAGCAGGACCTATATGTTATTTTCTCTCCATTGGCTTAACAAAATCTTAACTTGAAAAGGTACGGAATAAATTAAGAGTTTAACCTAAATGTATACTCATAATTCTCATATAAATGATTTTAGGAATCTTGAGGCTAATCAGGTATATAATTTCTTTTCACCTTTACAAAAATGCATAAGTGAAATGAAATGTTAAGAAGTTGGAATTAATGACGATTCTTTTAGAAAGATGCATGCATTAAGTTATAAAAAATATACATACATATACTTAATAAGATTAAAAGATGCATATCCTTAAAAGATGCATGTATTAAATTATGAAAAATATATACATATATTTAAAAAGATTTATTAAAAAAAAGGTTCATTACAGCTGAAGACTAAGAAATTTTATGTAAAAAGTTTAAATATTGTTCATTTTTGATTTTAATAATGATAATTTATTTTTAATAATTCTTTCTTTCTTTTTCTTAATTTGATTTTTAAAAGATTTGAATAAATACTTTAAATATTTTTTTTGCTTAACCAACGATTTTAAATCGATCGAACATTGCTTCACAAAGTGGCCGAGAAATGAACAGTAAAGCAGTTTTTAAAAGCATTTATTAAATTTTTATTAAATTTCTGGTGGTGAAAAAAACACATCATAATAGTTTTAGGCTGTAACAGAAATATTTTAAGCAAACTGGAATTTAATCATATCTAATTTTACTATTTAAAAATGCATTGGAATTTTTTAAAATTATTTTTATTAAGAATTAATTGTTTTACAATATTTTCATTTTTGAAACTTTTTTGGGAACCCCCCCCCTATTTTCTGCATTTTAATAATGAATTTCTCTGCATTTAAATTGAAAAATTATTTAAAAATTCTATCATTATAATTGTTAACGATTTCAAATTGAATTAGATAATGAAAAAAAAGACCCTCATGGAAGCAAAGAAAAATATACATTCGATAAATATAAAATTAAATGACGCTATTGAAATAGGTAATTTAAATTTAATGATTTAAAATGTGAATAAATTGGAAGACGTGGCGGTTAAAAAAGACTTGGGAAACTTATGATCCAAGAATTAAAATACTGACGACAGCTGCTTTATTACAAACTTTTTGATAAAAGCGGCAGAAGGATAGGAAAAATTCTTTGAAACGGGATACCGACCATAGGAAAAATATATAATTTCATGGAATGGTTATTTGATGAAAAAATTGGTATTTATTTGAGTTAGCTGACTGTTATGTACCAGTCGGTGATGCGTTGAATATGAATTTATTATTTCTTTTGTGTTAGTATTAAGCTTAAATATTACAAATATTACAAATTATTGCTCATGTCTTCAAAATGCAAAGATATTGAAGGAAACAAATGACCATTATCATTCATTTGCTATTTACTGATAATTCCGCTTCTCCTAAAATTTATCCAGTTAAACCGATTGCTCTTTTAAATTACAAAGTTTTCTGAAACAGTTTTTTCTGAAGAGATGATAATTATAATTAAATATTATTATAAATATATTATAGTAATTTGAAGAGAAATTTTCATTAATGTCTTATAGTTATTAGTATAACGTGGAAAAGACATAAGTATTTTATTAAAAAAATATTTTCCTTAAAAATGTCTCATGTATAAATTTTTCCCTGGTATAATTTTTAAAGTCCTTAAAAAGATCCGATAATTTTTTATCCTATACCTGTCTCATTCAGCATATTTTTCAAGATATTTTAATGTTTTAATTGATATAAAATATAAATAGCATATTTGATCTTGCTTCAAAAATTTTACGATATTAAAATGAAACCAGTTTGCATTCTAAAATAAGAAATCCTTATTAAATTTCTTTCCTTTTATGAATTATCATTATTAACGCTACCTAAGGCGAGGTAATTACGTATGAATTAAGAAATTAAATAGAGTTCAGACCATTTACAAATTAATTATAATGACGCACTAATTATTTCGAAAATATGCAGTATCAAAATTTTTTTGATGTTCTGTCAAACTAACTATATTTTAATTGGAAATGGATTATCCTTGCATAATTGAGTCGAAATAAGAATCGGTCTGATAATGATTTCAAGTTTAAATGAAGGATTGGATAAGCATCAAATTGCAAATATATTTTATATATATGTAGCTAGATTAAAATATGCATATTATTTCGATATTATATTTTTTTGTAAAGTAATCCCCTCGCACTATTTTTTTTTTTGCTTTATACTCTTCAGAATTTATATAAAATTGCATATAATTTCCTATTTATATAAAATAGAAGCATAAGATATTAATATATAATTGTTTATAAAAAGAACATAAAAATCATTGAGGATTTTTTTTGTACAAAAAATAATTTTTTAAAAAAAATGATTTTATTATAGTAAAAGTAATCACTTTATAATAACTATTTTCTTGCTTCAATTAAAATTTTAAATGAAATTAATTTCAAAGAAAATGAATCGAATCCTTTCCCTGTATTTATTATTGATAAAAAAGAAGAGAAAATAAAATAAAAAAATAATAATTGTAGGAGTTTGAGTTCGATCATACATTATCTTATTATTAATCATAATTTCAAAAATTTGTATTGTATAATCGAATAAAATATTGGTACAAAACAATTCAATCACATTGTAACTTCAAATAGCTCCCCATTCTAGAAACATCTTTTGCGTAATGATATAAGTATGACTCATTTTGAGTATCGCACTTACGAATTAAAAAAAAAAAAACTACAAATTTTAAAAGAAAAGATATAAATATAAAATATTCTCTTATTCTCAAAACATTATTTTCATAAATATATCTCAAATTAAAGTAATTAATATAATTTAATTCCAATTAAAAGTGTTAAATATTTTTAAAGCAACAGAAAACTTAAGTTAATTTGCAAACGATTAATTTCGCTTTTTTGAAAATAAATTAAAATAATTCTGCTTTTACATAAACAAATAAATATGGTTTACTTACTTTTCTCTTTGGGATTTTTTTCGTCGAATTGCTTCGTAGGAATCAGCAACGCCGGAGTCTTCTCCGAAGCCATCTTTCTTCGATGAGTGTCTTATTTTGAAATGATCCGTTCCCTATTGTTGATACATCTGCTTGCGTCTCCGGAGTGACGTCACATTGTTCGTTTTTCTTTTAGTACTCGTGGAGATCGTTTGGCGTTTCGATTAAAGCGCTCTCTACAAACTGTTTGTTTTTATTTTTAGAGAAAAAATGCTCTCAATAATATTTAGAATTTTTTTTTTAAATTTAATGAAAATATTTTTGATGATGCTATTTTTTTATTTTTTCATGATAATATATTTTTTTTTAAACTGAGCATAAACTTCAGATGGGTAGAATTTTGGAATTAGAATCAGCTAAACAGGTAAAGAGAAAATGATTTTATTAAAGTTTTAAAATTTCTATTAGCAAATATTCCCAGAAATTTTTAACTGAAATAAAACTTTGAGTTATGTTTGAAAAGCCTTTGAAAGTGATGAATCTGAAAGCATCGAAATTGAATTGCTGTAATCAATATTTAGAGTTAAAATTCCCAATAAAAACTGATTGTTTCAATATAAATGATTCATAAGCTCATTATATATGATATTTATATTCAGATAGTCTTTTTAAAAACTCCTCTACATAAAACAGTTTTATTGTTTTAAAGCACGATAAATTATTTTGAAATTGTAATATATTTTAGATAATTTACAGAAATGATTTTTCATTATGTAATCTTCAAAACTCTAATTAAAGTTACTACAAGAAGCAGCTTGAAATATATCTGTGCTACTGTGAATTCTCTGAATAATTATATTTGTTTTGAAACTTAATACTGTGCTTAATTTGTAGGAGTAAATCGATTACACTTGTTTCTAGTTATTCTTATTTATTCCTTATACTCTAAGTGTTTCATGTTTCAAAAGTTCTAATTCATTTTTACTTCCTCACATGCGCAGTGTTGAGAATGTATAGTAATATGATGTATAGTATAGAACGTATAGCATCAAAAAATTGTAACTCGAGATTTTGACGAATCTCCATGTTTTTTGATTTCTGAGTTCGAAAAAGTCATTTATAGAAAATTCCTGTCCTTCTGTCTGTCAGTGATGAAAATAACTGAATAAACACTTTAATCTAGGCTGATGAAATTCGGTACAGGTTCTTTATAACAAATTTGCACATTTCCATCAAACCTTGAGTAAAATCTGTGCAAAGAAAAATCTGTCAGTCCTGCTGGTCGAATAACAATTAACACGATAACTACAAAAATAAGAAAGCTAGATACACTTAAAAAAGGGTATAGCAGATCGTATGAAAATAAGGGAGGTGCCCAACCAATCAGCTTAATGCGATGCTGTCAGCAATGCGTATATAAGACAATAATGCGTATATAAGGTGTCTGAGGAGGCTATTACATCGATTCTTGCTGTTATAATGACAGGTTATAAAGTTCAAGTGATTTTTAACGGGGACTAATCATCTGCGCATGAGAGATGGAGAACAGCATTTCCGAAGTAGAGATGAAATTTGGATTTTCGCGCACGGCCATTTCTAGGGTGTACCTAGAATACCAGATTTTTGGTAAAAATTCAAATCTCCTACAACGGTGCATCAGTCAGCATGAAATGGGAAAATTGATATGTTAGACCGGACCATGACAGGTCAACGGTACTTTAATATCCTTTCTGTCCCTCTGCATGGATTCATGTCCTTTGTGCATTCTGATGGACGTAGACAATTTCAAGACAATTCGCCACCCCACAGGTCTACAGTAGTTTGAAGTGGCTTGAAGAGCATTATTCTTAATCTCTTTCCATCTCTTGACCACTTAATTCTCCTGACATAAGTATTATCGACCATATCTGGAATGTCTTGCAGTGCGCTGTCCATAGGAAATTTCCACCACCTCGCACTCCCATGGCTTCGTGGACTTCTCTTCAAGGATAATGGTGTGAATTGTCCTCAGAATATCTATCACAAATTAGTTGAATCCGTGACACGCCATGATGTGGCACTTTTGTGCTCGTGGGACACATTTTACACCAATCTAATATCTATAAGATATTAAATTGGAGTACCAATTTTTCTAGCACTTCAGTGTAGATAAAATTTGGTGCCTAGGTTTAACATCTATAGTGAAGAAACATGTCAAGTTTTGAATCGAATCAATAATAGGTTGACTGTTAATCGATCTTCACTTTCAGAAATATGATAACTCTATAGTTCAAAAATGACTAAATATATCAAATTTGGTGTGGGATTTTGGAAATTCCTGTGCAGTTTTATGTCAAAAGTTGTTTCAATCGCTTGAGAAAAATGTGTATAAAATACAAATTCGATTTTTGGCTACTGTTAACGCATGTCAGGGATAATTCGCCAAATAACTCGCCAAGGATGGCAGATAGATTCCGTTAAAATGGTAAATTCAGCCAAAGTTTTATATTAAGAGAGAGATTACTCCAGTTGATTAACCTTAATTTTTCACCTCAAATATTTACCTTAAATTGGAAATTAAATCAATATCACAGGCTTAAAATATTAAAATAAACCATTATACAGAGAGATTTTTAATCCCATCTCTGAAATACCCTCTCCGCTATTTGGAAAGATTCGAAATGAAAAAAATTTACACATTAAACTTGTAAACATAGAATAAATCAGAATATTTAGAATCACAGTCGAAATTTATCATGAATAAATTAAGTAAAAACAAGTATGCTCAAACTATGCTATATTACATTTAAAAAATATAGATATTTAGAGAATTCACAATAGCATAGACGTTTTAGAGTTATTTCTTATGGTAATTCGATGAGAATTTTGAAGACAGCACAATAGTAAATGACTTCCTTGCATAAAACAAAATATGCCAGGATATCAGAAAGAATTTTCTTCATCAGAGACAGCCAAAAGGAAACAGGACATTGTTTCATGGAGAGGAATAAAAAAAAACCCTTTTTGTAATATTGCGTTTAAAAATTTATTTTATTTCAAACAAATCATTTCATATTTATGAAAAAAAAACAACGAATATGTTGTAATTTCGGTACAAAACTGAACTGTTTCACCTTTCTGAGTTGCAGTGCTTACAAATATTTATGAAATGCAACCAAAGGTTATTCATATATTGTAGTACATTTACACAATTCTCCAGAGTGCATACCAAAATTAGAAAATACATTGCCGGATACAAAAAGATTGATTAGTGTTACATGTTGTTGTTTTTCTTGATTGTACAATAATTTATTTCATAGTGAAGATTGTTGCTTGAACGAAATGATTTGAAGGCACAGGTTGTCTTTTATGTGGCTTATTGGTTAACTTGAAAGCCATCAGTGGATTCCATCACACGTTGGGGTGTATGGAAACGAGATTACTGATATGCTCGCCAAGAATGGCTGTGATCTTCCGAAGGATAATATTGGCGAGCTTACTCCTTCGGAAATCCACTCCTTAT
Source organism: Argiope argentata (assembly GCA_026289955.1). Lineage (NCBI taxonomy): Eukaryota > Metazoa > Arthropoda > Arachnida > Araneae > Araneidae > Argiope > Argiope argentata. Next base: position 1,338,373 of record JAOUZG010028580.1, on the reverse strand, counting down.
ACAGACTACAATTGCTCTCTGTGTGGCGTACTCTTCCGGCTGACCACTGATATGTAGCCAAAAGTCTTGATTTGTCAATTTCTTGATGTGGACACCGGTCTCTTTAATCGGCCATGGCGAGATTCAGGAAAGGCCACTTAAAATGCAAGAGATGTTTGAATGGGGTGAAGATTTTCTCTCCTTGTTTCTGTCGCCTTCTTAATAGTCTTGGGGGCCTAATGGAGGCTTCTGTGGGATGAGCATGATCTTATCTATGGGATCTGGCGCGTTGGGGCACTTCGTACTCGGTGCAAGCTTTCCTACACCATGGGAATAAGTAACAACAGCATTGGTTAACATCAACACTAAAAGGCCCATGTATATGCCATAACGCACTAGACCTTGAGAACTACACATAAAAATTTTATAACACATTTCTCGGGGGAGGGCCTAGATCACCCTCTCCATAGTGCATGAGACAAGTTCGCTTCTGCTGGAAAAAAAATTATACTAACAGTGAGTGAGACCACGTGCTGATTGGCAGATGGCTTCGCCCAAGAAAATCGCTTGGTTAACTAAATTCTTACCCTGCTAGATGTTAAAACAGTTCAAAATTGAGCAACAGTACCCTCCCCCAAATAACAAACAGATAATTCATTTAATATTTATCGTTTTTTTCTGTTACACTAGAATTAACGTATTTAAACAAGCATGTATTTAGATGCGTAATAATTGATGAGAGGATTATTGCCAGATAAAGACATTTGAACACATACACAAATAAACCGAAAACAATTTCTAAACACGGATAATTAGCAGAAATAATAATATTAATAATGCAAAGAGCATGATAATGTTAATAATAATGCAAACAGCATTATTATTAAACAACAGAAACGGTCTAATAGCTCCCAAAGTGTAGCGAGGGAACTCACTTCGCAATCAATACTCCAAAAAGCAGAATTAACATTTGTGGGAGTGCCTACATTTATAAAGTGTTCGCTATAGAATATCGGGTTTTATAGAGGGATGAATGATAATCTATTCCTAAAAGAAATACCTAATATTCAAGAATTTCCATTTTCTCCCTAACATCGAGGCTAAAGTAGATGCCATTGATCTGGGATCCATTAAGTGCCCATTAAGAATTTGTATAACTCTCTTCTTGTTATGAAATTAATTCGTCAGGAAAACAATACTACAGATTTTCGAAAATATATATATATTTGTGAATGCCATTTTAGTGCAACGATTGTATTAATCTTTGCATTCTCTAACTATCGTTTTTTGCATCATAAAATTTAAAGAAAGAATGCCTCGCCAAAACATTACCAAGTTTTTTTTAAAAAAAGATTTTTATTTATTGAAATATATTAAAGCAATAGTTTATAAAAAATTGATTATCCAACATTTTTTTCTGTGCAAGAGCCTTTAAATTATTTACAATCTTGTTATTTTATTGCCGATGAAAAAAGCAATGTTAAGGAATTGCGCAAAATTAATTTTACAAAATTTTCGAAAATTAAAAGAAATTTTTATGTAAATACAATTAATGTTATAGAAAAGCTTCTTGAACCATTAATTTTAAAAAGAATTAAAAGTAAAATTTGTTCTTGCACTTTTTTTATATACTATGATATTATTCAAGAAAAAATATTAAAATTTTGATTATTATTTATCAATTAAAATGTTTTTTTGAGTACCTCAAATAAGAAATTATTTATAAATCAGATTTTATAACTTTAGTTCAAAAGATTTGTCCTTGGAAAATGTTTAGAAATAATGTTTCATGGCGCATGTCTGCATGCCACATCACGCAATAGACGGACGGTATGTCACCATACAAATATTATCACGCCGATAAAAATCTGCACTGCAGAAATATTTGTTTATTAAATTACTCATTTTGAAGACTGAATCATAGAAGTTTATAGTTAGAGTGATATCCTGTTTTTAAACGACAAAGGAGTTTTTTTAAATCAAGATTTTAAAATTTATATCGGCAAACGGATGAGAAGTAATTCTTTCGATGATGTTATTTCTAATCATGGGTGACTATATCATACATCACTATTCGATCTATAAAATTCTTTTTGTGCCTGCTTCAACATAATAGGGTTTTTTTATTTTGTCGCATACATAGTAATAGTTGAGACCTAACGCTCAGTGCATATATTTTTAGAAAATTTACGTGTTTATGCCAGTCTATCCCAGAGACAACTCAAAATTGCTTTGAAGTAGATGGTTGACATTTGGTATACGATAGTTGCACCAATTTTGCAGATTTCTATAAAATTCGGAGTGAAAATCGTTCAGACGAAATCCGTCTGTCTATCTATTCGAATATAAATTAGCACAATAATTACCAAACGAAAGTAGCTAGATAGATAAAAATCGGTTTATAGATTTAATATCGGTAGTGTAGACATTTGTCAAAGTTTGAGTCAAATTCAATACGATTTTAATTGTCTGTCGGTCAATAATTTCAGAAACATATAAACGTGATCATTTAAAAACTAAATGCCTTTAAAAAATCAAATGTATTATAAGATTTTGTGATAGCAAGTGCAGTTTTGTATCAAATTTTTCCCAATTTCAAATCAGCCAATAAAAACGTGTCTAAAATACAAATTCGACTTTTCGATATTATTAACGTATGCCAGAGATTAATTGACCAATAACTTGCCAAGTATAAAGCGATAAATTCAGTAAAAAGGTAGAATTTCCGCCAAAAGTTAGTATTTTGTAGCCACAGTACGCCAATGCGCGACACATTTATAAAAGAGTTACCCTGGTAGTACAAAAATGTTGGAGGTACGCTGCTTCCTGTTGATGACGGGACGTTGTTCCTCCGAGAAGGGTTAAACCGTGGCCAATGTTGACCCTTAGTACTCAAACTTAGTTCCCGACAGAGTTATTGACATGGCGATCCGGTCAATCAGATTTAATTCGAAAGTTTAAATTAAGTGGGGCTTAGTAACCTGTGCAGTTATAACACGACATGTGGTCAGTGTGGTAATTACACATTTTACTCAATAAACTAATCGAACAATATCTCTTGTGTTACTGAAAGGAAATGCCAACTATTATTTGCTCAATAATTTTCCCTTGTCCTCCCTGTTAAAGTTTTGTTAATAACTTACTTAAATTTAAAATGAAAACTATATTTTTCTTCAAAAATATGCCAGATCGGCATATTTTTCAAATCAAGCCAGATCGATTTAAATTATTTAAAAATTATTAGATATGCCCTCAAAATCTTACCTTTAGAACTATAATAAAAATTACATTATTCTCTACACGGTTTTGTTCGGTGGTTCCGTTAATTTTTGTACAGTCTTCATTAATCGCATATAATATAACAATGTTGATAAAACTGTTGCGAATGTTTCAATGCACAATTTTAATTTTTAACAAATAATTCAAATTCAGTATTTTGTATTAGAAATCCGAAAAAGTTTCTATGTATAACTTATTCATTACCATGAAATGTAAATATTATTTAAACTAACTGACAAAAAAGAAATAAAAATAGTAAACCAGCGAGATTGATATTACCATGACTTTCTAGTATATTCGCTGTTAAAGATGTTACCTCAGTGAGCATCTTTCATGGTATTGGAGTACAATAGATGCAAAATATTAATCTTTGTAATGAATTTAGCGTTTTTAAGAGAAACCATCGTAAGATAATTGGCGAGATTTTTGGCGATAAATCGCGAATATGTGGCTTAAAGTATCTAAAATATCAAATGTGGGTTTGCTATTGACACAAAACTGCACTTACAGTCACAAAACACCATACCAAATTTGATATATCTAAGTCAATACCTTTTTGAATTAGCACATTTACATGTTTTAGAAAGTACAGACCGACAGACAGTCAATTTGTAGTTGGATTTGGCTCAAAGTTTGAGATGCGTTTACACTATAGATGTGAAATCTGTGTATCTATTTTGCTCTGTTCTTTTTATAGTTGCCATGCTAACTTATATTCGAATAGCCGAGCAGACGGAATTCCTCGAAAAAAATTTTATTTAAAATATCTGCAAATTTAGTGTGAAGATCATGTACCAAATTTCAACCACGTAGCTCACATTCTTTTTGAGTTATCTTTGCCACAGGAAGTCGGATTATTTCTAAAACGAGTTTTTCGAATTCAATCAAGTCTAGAACGTGGAGATTCTTCAAAATTTCGAGTTCGAATTTTTTTTGTGAAGTTTATTAAACTCATTGTATACTACATATACAAGAAAGTAAAAGGGGAATTAAACCCTCTGCACTCCGATGGTGTCTCTGACTCACCATTCAAAATTGTGCATCATTTTGATGTTTTAGTTATTTATTTTCAAATTTAATTGTTAAAAGCGTGTGCATAATGGTTAAGAGATGTAGATTAATTTTTCAAAGAAATTCGGCTTAAAAGAATTGTGTATATTTATTTTTCATTCTTTGTATTAGGTGAATAATTTTGTGTCTAATTGTTTTCCGGGGTGCAAAGGGTTAATATTTCGGATCATTCACATAATTCATGCATACCAGATAACTGAACTTGGTAAGTAACTATTATAGTTGAACAGGTGTACATACCTATCATTACTGTGTGTAATCAAATTCATTTATAATTCTAATTTAGTATTCTATTAATTCTAATTATGGTATTAAGCATTCTGCTCGAATTAGAACTGATCGTACTAGAAGCAGTCGCAGTTTTCAATAATAGTGGTGATAGTTACAGATCAAATTAAAAGGTTCTAAAAGTACAAACACCGTTAATTTCCATTTAGAAAAAGTTTTACAGAACGCCCGCAGCAGAGTGCGCCCAAGCCAATAATAATAATAATAAAATAAAGCCGTTGCCAAGAACATAATACAAAGTGAACATTAAATTGGTTGCCAGATACAATGTCGTACATTTAAATGATAATTAAAAAAATGCAAAGACAACACAGAGAAAACAAAACAAAAAGAAAACGAAAATAGAATAAAATAAAAATAATTATAATTATAATTACAAATACATCCAACAAATGGCACTAAATGTAATACACTGAAGTGACAAAAGTCATGGGATGGCTGTTAATATCAAGTCGGTCCTCCTTTTGCCCGGCGAAGTGCAACAACTCGACGTGGAAGTCCTCCACAAGTCGTTGGAAGTCCTCTGCAGAAATATTGAGCCATGCTGTCTGTATAGACGTCCATAATTGTGAAAGTGTGGATAGTGCAGGAGTTTGGGCACGAACGGACCTTTCGATGTCACATAAATGCTCTATGGGATTCATATCGGGCGATCTAGGTGGCCAGATAATGCGCTGGAATTGTCCGGAATGTTCTTCAAACCAATCGCGAACAGTTCCGGCCCGGTTACATGGCGCATTGTCATCCATAAAAATTCCATCGTTGTGTGGGTACGTGAAGTCCATGAATGGCTGCAAGTGATCTGCAAGCAGCTGAACATAACCATTTCCAGTCAATAATCGGTTCAGTTGTACCAGAGGACCGAGTCCATGCCATGTAAAAACAGCCCACACCATTATGCAGCCGCCACCAGCTTGAACAGTGCCTTGCCTGACAGTTTGGGTCCATGGCTTCGTGAGGTCTGCTCCACACTCGAACTCTACCATCAGCTCGTAACAACTGGTATCGTGACTCATCTGACCACGCCACGGTTTTACACTAGTCTAGGGACCAGTCGATATGCTCACGAGCCCAGGAGAGTCGCTGCAGGCGATATCGTGCTGTCAGTAAAGGCACTCGAGTCGGTCTTCTGCTGTCATAGACCAAGGAAGACAAATTTCGCCGCACAGTCCTACCGGACACGTCCCTCGTACGTCCCACATTGATTCCTGTAGTTATTTGACGAAGTGTTGCGTGTCTATTAACATTGACCATTCTACACAGACGTCGGCGGTCTCGGTCGTTAAGTGCAGGTGGTCGCCCACTGCGCTGTCCATGATGGGATGTGATGCCTGAACTTTCATACTCTCGGCACACTCTTGATACTGTGGATCCCGGAATGTTGAATTCACTAACGATATCCGCAATATAATGACCCATGCGTCTAGCTCCAACTAACATTCCACGTTCAAAGTCTGTTCCTTCTCGTCGTGCCGCCATAAATCACGAAAAACCTGTTCACATGAATAACTTGAACACAAATGAAAGCTCTGGAAAACGAACTGCGCATTTATACTTTTTTGCTGCGATACTACTGCCATCTGTATATTTGCATATTGCTATCCCATGACTTTTGTCACTTCAGTGTAAAATAATATAGCATAATATATTATGTGGAATATAATATTATGTATATGTATATTAAATGAAATTATGTTAATTTTCTAAGATATTTAAAAAATAATTCCATTTCGCCAAATCAAGATTTTTAGTTTTGCAAAACCAATTTTTTTCATCATTAGATTTGTGTGCCTTTGAGAGCACAAACTTTACACCCAACAAGTTCCCGTCTCTGTGAATACATTCAAAATTTGTTTCATTTCTTTTTTTTATAGACTGCTTGTTTAGGATTTCAAAAAAGCCTTATTTTTTGATTTTGCAGCAATTTAAAATAATATTATAGAATAAGCAATTAACTATAAATGAAAATTTAAATTCGCAACTGCTTGAAGAAGTTTGAAAATGAAAAAGATAAAGCTGAACAACTATTTTTGTAATATACCATTATAGATTAGTTAGCTTAATGTGCTTTCTATATTGATGCATTTGTAGTCAGCTACTATTTACAACTATTAACCTTGAATTATGAAATGAGACATCATGCATCATAAAATGGCCGCGTCTCAGTTGTTTTTATTGATCGTTTTAAAATTTTATATTTTCATGTAAAGCTGTAATTGTGTGAAATGGGCATTGTAAATGACCATTTATGTGCGAACTATTGAGAAATATGAAAAATATTAGAGAATTTAAGGCTTTTGAAAGGTAAATATTGAAACGAGAACCGCTGTGAAGGTAATTTTATGATAATGGCTATTCTAGGGTACTTCCACAAATAAAAAATATTTACTTGGAAAACACAATTACAAAGAAAAAATTATTGAACATATACAAAAAACGATTCGGAGCTTAAAATTATTTTTTAAAAATGAAGTATTAAATGACTTGTGAGAAATGATAAACTAAAAGATAAATTAAGTGGTTACTATCCGTAATAGTATTTATTGTAAGACTAGAAAACATTTATTGCTTTTTCCCAATACCATTGCATAGTCTTCTAAAATCCTTTTTATCAAAAATGGAAGTGGTTATTCTAAGAAAAGAAATATTTAAGAGTAGAACACAATCATAAAGAAAAAAGTCACAAAACTTATAGAAAAAAAGGGATTCGAAGCTTAAAATATTAAAAAAAAGAAGTATTAAATGACTTCTGAAAACGATAAATTAAAAATGAAATCTAATGGATTATTTTCCATAACTATATTAAAAGACTAGAAAACATAAGACTTCTTGCAGTAGTTGCTTTATACCAATGTTACATCAGCAAAGAAAACCCTGTGCGTAGGTTTCTCAAATTCATTCGGTTGCAACTGATAATTATACGAAAGAGGAACCTATAGGATATCATTTTTCAGGGACCATTACCAGTTCTCTCATATTCAATTAGGAAATAAAAGATACTCGCCTTTTTCTGCCATATAAACACTTTTTTTACAGAACAAAAAAGTGTTTACTTGGCAGGACAGAATAATAATGATAGTTTTAATAACATTTTGCAGATAATATTACCAAAAAGAAACTTAACTCCAGGAAAAACAATGTTCTCAATTACATATATTGCTCGTTGTTATTCTACTTTTCCTAATTAAGAGTTTTATTTCCTTCAAGTATTTATAAATATATTTTAAAATAATGATGCTTAGAAAACTAAATGGTAATTGTTTTCCATAAACTTTAAAGAGGCTTTTAAAAGATTTTTTGTAATTTTCATCTTAGCAATTAGAAATTTTACAGACATTAAGAGTAACACTATAGAGATGACACACAATATTTTAATGTATTTATTTATGAGCTAGGGAGGTTAAAATAAATATAATATTAGTGATAAATAACGCTAATGAAAATTGTACCAGGGACTTCAAATTTATTCGAAAGCCATCCGATTTTTATTATTACTTTCTCTAACCCTTTTGAAACAAAAGTTGGGATTAATCTTGAAGTTTGAATACGAAATATCAAAATTAAACAATATAATGACTTAAAACTACTAATTTTTAAAAAAAAGATTCAGTTTTGTACAAAAATAATTCAGCGGTATTAAAATTTTTAAAAGCATTTTCGGATGAATTGTGTTTTCTTTATTACTATTTTGCAATAAACGTTATTTTAGAAAATAATATCGACACATTGCACGCTGTACAAAAGTTACATAGAAGCCTGCTTCTGAAAATGGAAATAATACAGTCACAATTTCATTAATTGTTCACTTTTTTTCACTAGCAAAATTTTATACTAATTGTACATTTATTTATAAAATAGCTTACATTCTTATAAACTTCTTTTATGACTTATTAAAAAATATCGATAGCTAAAAACCTTTTTTTAGCAAAAAAATACCTTTTTTTACAAAAACTTTTTGAAAATGATTTCGAAAAAAATTAATAATAATGAACTACAAACATTACAACTCTAAAAAAATCCGTTGATGACTTGCAAAGGAAAAGGAATATTTTAGAAATAGATTTAGAAATTTAGAAAAGGAATGGTATATTGCATTAATTCCACTTCGTTTCGAGATATGAAGGTACATTATAAACTATACATTAAATAATGTGATATAATATTCATGATATGATTTTTTTAATTTCAAATTTTTATAACAAATAGATTTTTTTTATTTTATTCGAAATTATATTTAGAATGAAAAAAAAAAAACTAATTCTAATTTTTAAAAAAAGATTCTAAAAAGATTTTAATTTAACACAGATTCTAAAAGATTCCAATTAAAAAAAGATTCTAATTAAAAAAAAGATTTTTAAAGACTCTAATTAAAAAAAGATTCTAAAAGACTCAAATTAAACAAAAGAGAGATTCTAGTTTTAAAAAATCGAAAGCTAACACGAAAACTTCATTTTAGGTTTCAATAATTACTTTTAATAAGATGGCCTTTCATCTGGAACACGATTTTATTTGTTTATTTAATCTTGACGTAATATTTCGAAATCTCATTGTTAAACATTTTGAATTCGTGATGCAATCAGTTCTATATTAGGAATTTATTTGAGTAAAATAAAACAAATGACCTTTAATTAAATATTAATGCATCGTGTACCACGCCGCGTACATGTGCGCTAGCTTAGAATTTTCTGGATACATGTGTAAAACGGGTGTTCTCATTTTCATAACTGCTCGCATTATATACTAAGCGACAGAATAATTTATTTTATACTAGCCGCCTTTGTCGACCAGCCGGTTAATCAATATTAATGCTTGCTAAAATCTTCAATTAAATATTTGATATAACTTAGTCTCATGACAAGTTTTTCAGCAAATTTTTTTAAGCTACAAATTTTGATAGTTATATAATTTACCAATACACTTATGCAGGCCTTAAACATTTCGTTTCATTGTAAAACGCTATCTCTCTCTTCCTATGATTTTCTATCAGATCCCATAAAATTTCAATTTTAAATTAAAGAAAAAATGTTAAACTGAAATTAATGCAAAAACTTTTTTTACTGAAAGCAGAGACATTCGTCATTGAAATTTGTAACACAGAATAATTTGTGCAATTTATATAATGTAATAAAGAATTAATCTATAAAAATTTCTTTCATTCAGCTTAAAATTCATTTTTTTGTTGTTTCTAATGGCACTTGCCATGGACAAGCTCGCTGATACATCAACGAGTTTGAACCGAATGAGCGTCTCTTGTTTTTAAAGTAGCGCCAACTAGGGGCAAGAGTACGGCTTAGCTACACACTCATCTCATTCACTTGCAAAGTCCCCTTTTACAGGGGGGGGCATTCACACACTTCACAAATGGAACACAGAAGAACAACCGTACCCTAACAGGGACTCGAACTCGGGATGCCCAGATTACGGAGAAGATTCACTACCCCTATGCCAAGACACCGGAAAATTCAGCTCTTAATTTTACTTTTAAAAGATTTAAATGACGGAAACAAAAATATTTTATTTTGGTCAATAAATGTACTTTTGAAATAATCATAAATTTAGACAGACCTTTGATACTAAGAAATTATATTCTGCGAAATGCTTTTGGCACTTCAACTTTTAAATAAATAAATAATTTATATCATCTACGACCAAAATCTGATCAATTTAAGAAATTTCATATTAAAATTTTAGAACAATTATTTTCTTATTTATACTCCGCTCACTCTTGAGAAACCCTGACGTTTCTTCTTTAAGACGGTCGAAGAAGTGGTCGAAAATCTTCATTTTTTTATAGAAGAGTGGTATTAAAATTTCATAAATTAGTCAGTTTAAGAAATGGATTTAATTGATTTGTGTGCAAATCTTTTTATTTAAAATATTGATGTCTCAAGAATATTTTGTTAATTATGATTCACAAGGCAAAGAATCTATGTAAAAATCTATAATACTTAATTCATCAGAGTATTTGATGACTCAAGTTATTTGAAATTTGATTATTTATTTAATTTAGACCATCTTATTTATCAGATACTTTCGTTAAATAATAAAGTTCCAGAAATTAGTGGTTGGATCCTGATTAGAGTGTATATAATGTATATATTAAACTAGAAATGTCTTAAATGAAACTGAAATAATGACATACTATGATACTACATACTATGATAATGATATACTAATGATATAGCTATTTTAAAACGTCACATAAAACTTTCTCTTGGTTATATGAAAGAGCAAACTGAAGAAATGAAATGAACGGACATGAGAATTATTTACAAAACTAGTTCTTGGCTCACTTTTTTTCTTGGCTGCAGGAAGAAAATGTGTTTAGAAAAGCGATAAAAATTCTCTGTTTGTTCAGCCATTTTACAAAAATATCTTTTTCCAAAAGCCCATGATTCTGATGGAATCAACTTATTGCAGTTAGGGACGGAAACAAATAGCATGTACTTTTCAGCGTGACTCACGTGATTTGATGAAGCTTGTGTTTAGTCACTAACTTTGAATATGAGAAATATTAAAAATTGTTGATTTATAATATTTTTCCCTCTATATATTTTTTAAAAAATACTTGATACAAAGAAAACGTGATAAAACATCCTTGATTGTGCTAAAATATCAAGGAAATAATATCTAAAATATATTTAACATAATAAGGGATCCAAGAATATTAATAAATCAAAAGACACAACTTTTTTTATCACGTGAGAATATGATGTTGCTTTGGTTCTCTGGTTTTTCAAGCCTCAAAATGTAGAACCTGAAAATAGGAGACATCATTTTTCAGGCATCAATTTTTCGCTGTTAGGGTTAATGGATAACGAACACACATTTGGTGACTTATTGCCAAAAACAGTTGACCTCGAATACCCAACAAGCACACATTTCTTCTGTCCGGCTAATACAGGGCAAGGTCGTAAGAAGCTATTGGCTAAAGAAGCGCAGAGAAGTAAATGGAAATGAATGTGAAATTGCGAGGGAGCAACCGAAAGTGTTATTTTTATATATCTTTGTATGTATATATAATCTATTTCAATTTTCCTGACTGGCAAACAACGAATGATTTTGATAAGAGAAAAAAACCCGATTTTGATAAGAGAAAAAAACCCGATTTTGATATGAGAACGAAAACTTATTTTGATATAAGGAAAAAAACCGATTTTTATATGAGAGAAAAAAAAAGATTTTGATATGAAAAAAAATTAATATGAGGAGCAAGAAAGAAATTTTGATATGAGAGCCCCCCCCCCCCCGCCAACTATTACTTTTTTTAAGTTGATGATTGGGAAATGTAATAGTCATTTGTTCATTACAAACCATTTTAAATATGAATTTTGCTAAAAAAAAGTATCTGAGGGGGGAAAAGTTTTGGAGCTTGAAAGATTCTCAGATGGGGGAAAAATCCAAAACCATCGTTTTCTAAATATTACTGCATGTTTAATCTGATAGTCACGAAATTATTGCAAATCGATTTAAACTACTTTTTCTCGAAAAAATATTCTGATCTCGAGAAAAAAGAATTTTTCGTACTCAATTGATTTTTAGATGGCTAAAACCACCGCCTTTCTAAATTGGGTGATTTCGAAATATGATTTGTAAAAGAACATGACGTTTTTCTGTTCAGGTCATACATACCACATGACTTAAAAAAAAGAAAGTTTTTACGTGATAACTTGAAATTTCAAATAGCAGATTTCAATTTTTAATGCACCAGCGGGCGACCGAGCTCCACTCGGAGAAAACAGGTATCGAACCTAACTCGAATATTTAAATTTTCAATTGTGATTTATCAAAACAATACATGCCATAAGAAAATTTGTGAAACCATTGGTGAAAAGATAACCGGTCAAAGTGCACCATTGTAAACTATTCTAAACAAAGTTAGAATTTGGAAAGGGAACTATTCTATACAAAGGTAAAGTTTGAAAAGTCATAGGAAATAAAATGTAAGCATGCGTTACGAGTAAAAGGGAAAAAATTATCTTATTAATATGTTGCCATCAGATTGACAAAAACTCAAATTTAAAAAAATAAATTATTATTGCGCATTAAACATATAAAAATGCAATTTTCATCACGTGTCTGCATGAAAGGAAATATATATATATATGAATATTGATATAGATGGCATATTGGCTATAGATGGCAGCACGTTACCACTTGAAAATTTAAGTAGCCATTATGGCGAACTAATAAAGTTTGAAAATATCCTATCTGTAACTCCAAACTGCTCAACCGTAGCGCTTCAAAACCGGCGCCAATCGATTCCTCGTGGCCAAAAATCCCAGACCCCCAAGTTTACCGGAGTTTATTAATTCTGGGGCGATTTTCGACTTGACAACCATTCCTCGTATTATAGTATAAGATTTTTTAAAATTCAAAGCCCTAATCCTTTCCTACTCAGTTTTCCTTTTTTGGTGTGTCTACAGCCTTCATAAATTAACATCCGTCTCATCACTCGGTGGTCATGGCAAAGTTTTTGAAATAGTGTATTATTAAAAACCATTTTGTTCATGATTGTGAGGAAGTGTTCTTAAACGATTTCTTTTGTGACAAATTTACTTTAATAGAATCAATATATCATCATATCATATGCGGGACAATGATTTATTTTTGAATCATTATCGCGTGTCTTGCAAGAAGAGAAATTATACTTTAGTATAGAGGAAGGAAACATGTAATTAAGTGTTAAACGATAAGAGAAATTTCCTTTGTCATACTACAGTAACATCATGGAGCTAATTTCCTGTCAAGCAATATAGTAGACTGCGGAATTCTTAAGACAATATTAGAAGTCTCTAGACACTGAAAATAATAAAGAAAATTGAATAATTAGCCCCGATCACTTGCAACAGTTTCAACAGTTTTTGTCAGATATGAAATCTAACGATATCTAGATATGTCATTAAAGATTGCCTACCTCTTAGCCACTCTCTATTTTTGAGAGAAATATCAGAAATATTACTTTACTCTATTTATATGATGTGAAAAATCTGAACAGACCATCTATTCCTACTTTATTTATTTTAAAAAATTATTTATTTCATACAAAAGCTCACAAATTCTAGACACAGAATTGATAGGTTTTGTTTTCCATTACGGTCAATTGTTGAAAGAAAACTAAAACACTGCATTATACATTCTTTAACAACAAAAAGAGTTTATAACTCCCCCCCCTCTCAATACCATGCAAGTGTAGCTAATTTTTATTTTATTCGAAAGATAAATTATCAATAATTGTTTAATAATCAATAAAAATAGTTTATATAAATAATCAATAGACGTCAATTAAAATTTTAACGCAGCTCTTGAACCTCAAAAAATTAGACATTTCTCTAATTTTTTCTTCAGTTAATTTTTCCACTGTAAACTAATCATAATGATCTCTGTTCATCGTGGAAATATAATTTAAAATAACATTTTTATTTGCTGTTATAAGATGTAGCTCGTTAAAATTGATTGATACAACTGAATTAGTACCATTAATTTGGTGGACGAGCAGTTGGTGGACGTAGGTAGTTTATTTCATAATTGTTACAAATTTGCATGCCAAGATTGTCGTATTGGATGTATTTGATTCTGAATCAAATGTAATTCAAACGCTGCATCAGTGGAAGTTCTTCAAATTTTATTGTACCTGTCAAACCAGAACAAGTAAACTGTCGGACCACATAAAAAGTTCTTAATTGTAAAATTTTAATAAAAATGATCAATAATAGTAATCTATTGTTTGAAATATAATTATAATCCCAAAAAAGTAGTAAAAAGAAAAGTAATGGTTACCATCTTCATCATTAAACGAATATAGCTGCCAAAGGTGGGAGAAAATTGCTAAGAGAGTACATATTAAATCGACAGCTAAGAAAAAGCAAACAGTGAAAGCAATATTTATATAAATATATAAGTAATTTAAGTTAATTTGATTTTGATATCACTTTGTACAGATGGATGTCGCGATTGGAGGAATAAATCGTGAACGGAGAAAATTTTAAATTAATACTGTGTTTCGGTAGCGTAGAATTAATAAGTGCAAGTATCAATATCAGATACTATTTTTTTGACGGAAATAAAGGGATAAAGCTTGCTTTTTGAAACCGAAAGGAGCTACGACACTATAGAATGCATTACTGCAACGAAAAAAATCATGCAGGAAATATTCTTCATCTATCTTCGTTTTGAAGGAATAATAACGTTGAACCTCTACTTGAAATGCATCCGCGGATTAAATAGTATCATTTACAGCAGAGCAGGATCGTTATTTCAGTTTGTGCTTTAAAAAAATTTATAATTAAAATACAATAATGTTGTTAAGGACATTAGAGATCACGTCATCTTAACTGCTGTTAATTCCTGTTTGTCTAAATTTTGAGGTTTGGAGAATCAACAAATCAAAGCAATCAATGCACTCACTAGAGTCCGCGATAGCTCAATGTTTAAGTCCCGGTTTTTTAGACTCGAAGAGGTCAAGTTCGAGACCTGATTTGATCGAAAAACCATCGTGTAAGTAGTTCGCGTTCAATCCGCCGGGGTCAAATGCTTTTCCTGTAGTGTGGCGTAGATGTTTGGAGAAGCGCTTCCAGCTCAAGTGTCGTCCTTCTCGTCTGAGCGTGATGTAAAATCACGAAATATTTCCTAAAAATAGCCCTAGGATTGACGTCGACGTAACTATGTTAAATAAAATTGCTGCAAAAGAGTCTTTAAACTTTACTCTTCGACGAGTCTCTGTTATAATCTCATGAAAGAACCTTTCATAATGTTGGAAGTTCTTTTAAAGGTTCCTGTGTTTGCAATATGTAACATTTTTTTAAAGTTTCCTTGAAAGATTATGTATACTAAATACAAACCAGGATTTATTTTAAGAGATGAAAATCAAATGAGAGGTGGTGAATGGAAAATGTAAAGAATATATCATGAAATTCTTATTAGAAAAATTATTAATCATTAAAATATTTTCAAACATTATTTTTAATATTTTATGTCCTCATAGCGAACGTTAAATTGTTCTCTTGCAATTATAATTAAATTAAAATATCGTTTGATTTGTTTCATAAAGATTCACCATACGTTAGCAACATGATTAATGAATTATTCCATTATATTAAAATGAACAGTGAATAATATTTGAATAATAATATTATTAAACAAAATGTTTTAAAATGACGATATTGAATAATATTGCTCAAAATCGTCAGTTTTCAGCAAGTAACCTTCAATTGTTCTTGAATAAAGAAGGTTGAAAAAATAAAGATTTCACAACAACGATCCATCAATCTTTTTTATAAGAATCCACATTTATTTAATTTAGTTGCTTACGTCTACATCCATCAAATGATAAAAAAAAAGATTTGTCGATGTGAAGTCACAAAAGGTTATTACATATTAGGTATACATTTTAATACGCTAATCAGCAGGTATATTTTGTATTAAATTTTTATTTATCAAATTATTATACGTTCAATTTTTAAAATTTATTTTTGGAGCTTTAATTCAATTTTGGAACAAAATAAACAGAAGGATAAGATTTTTTTAAAATTAATTAAAAGATTAATAAAAGATTTTCAATGCTATTATTTAAGTGGCATTTACTGCTTAATAATATTGGAAATAGATTCTTCGTGTTGTTTCAAATAGTTTTAGGAAAAATAGTCATATTTTGAAAATATCGACATGATTTAAATTGCACTTTAAAGTACCGTCGATAAATAAAGGTTTAATGCATAGTAATGACAAGTCATTTTGTGGCTAACAATTAATACGCTAAATTCCAGTTAAAAGCAAAAGGTTCTCTATTAAAACTCCGAAGAAATAAATATTCAACTCACAAAATGCATTAAAAAATAAGAGGATAAAAGTTATAAAGCAAATCAAGCTATTAAAAATTTGTGATCGAAAAAAACTCGCATGAGAGCACATCAGAGACATTCAAACTTCTCAGTCTAGAAATTCAGAAAACGTCATTTTGCGGAACTTCAGTAAGTCCTTTAATTCAGTAAAAATCGTTTCCTTAAATTTCTTTAATTCATAAAAAATGGGACTGTAAAAAGAGTTATAGTAAAAAAAAAGCAAAATAAATATTCACCTAAGATTTGAACTAAATACGAGAAGAACATGTCTTACAATGATATGACTTACAAAAGCAGTACAAATTAATGAATTTATTGATGAATAATTAAGGAATGAAGGTGATTCGAACCCCTTTTTCAAAACAAAATTATCATGATACTTTTTTTTAGATTTCAATTGCTTATTATGGTCTCATTTGTTTTGATTACATCAAATACTGCATTTTGATGGCAACTTCTATTAATTTTCTTTTCTTTTTTGTGCTTTAACAACTCTTAAATTACAGAAAAAAAGGCATCAGTATTAAAAAAATTCTAATACTTTTTTAAAAAGATAATTTTTTTAGAATATATGAAAATATTCATCAGCTATAGGCTGAGAAGTCTAATTTTTATTTATATTTGATGATTAGAAAACTTTTTAAATATCCACTCCTGATTTGTCCAGTCCTACTATTTTTCTGCACAAAGGGTGTTTTCTAATCATGGCCCAATAGACAATTTTTTAATCATTAGGGGTGGATAAATACTTCTAGTTTGAAATATGCTTTAAATGGTGTAAAGATCCAGCTTTCTGTTGTTTAAATCGGGGTTCTCAAAAGGTGGGTCGTGACCCCCAGAAGGGTCGCGAAATGTGGAAGAAAAGTTTAAAGAAAATTAATTTATTACTGTAGTTTTCATTTAAAAAAAAGAGTACACATAAAGCTATTAATACACAGTTGGTTTTTGTGTTCTATTAATTAATAGGATACACGAGCGCGTTTGGAATTGACCAATTTTTTAATGTCTAGAATGAACCTTGTAACACACATAACAATGTCATTTTCCAGTGTCAAACGATTTCTTGATTTTGTTTATAAATTTATCATTATGAGGAATTCTTGTTCGCAGTTGTAATGTGTAGAAAATGGCATCGAAGTTTTTAATGCTGTTGTGGACAGTTCTGGGTATTCCTTTTTAATATGTATCCAAAATATGTCGATATAAACTAAAAGTTACTTTAAATGACTGATCACTTGAAATCTCTATCAGTTGATCATGATGACGGACTCTTAGCTCAGCTTTTGTTACGGCTTGCTCTCTGAACGGATTGACTATCCCCACAATCCCACTCATATCCTTAACTGGAATGTAATCTGTAAACTGCTCAATAAAAATTTCTAGATAAGAGGATACTAATAAGGGGGAAGATGAAGTGTCAAAGTATGTGGTGCCAATACCCGACACATACTCTACGAACTCTTGAGTAGGGAATGTGTCACTTGCGCTCAGTCTCATTAACGCTAACTCATTAGAGGGTGTCATTTGCGCTCACATGGTAGGTTTACTGCAATTTAATCACCTTTGGCAGGAAAACTTGGCGTGCATCTAGAGGGGCTAAAAAGAATGCACGTTTCTCGCATTGATAAGATTAAGTGACATAGTTAAAGGGTCCTTATCTCCGAAATATTCGATTTTTTTCTCACGGTAAAACAGTAAAATTTTCTTTAAGAACGCTGTATACATTTTTAATAGTTTATTTTAGATTAGGGGTTAGATTAAATTTAGATGAAAATTAATTAGCAAAAAAATATATAAATCTAGCTCAGGGATGCACAACCTTTTCAGGATGAGGGGCCAAAATATGAAAAGAGATCCTGGCGAGGGCCAAAAAAGCACATAAATGCTAAAAAATATTAAAAACGCGAAAACATTGGAGTTTTTTTTATGGCAATACGCATGAATTACAATTATTACTTTACTTATTTTATTCATGCACACATTATGCAATAAATAAATGAATAAAACACAAACATTATAGCTACGATTACCTAAACCTAAAAAAAAGAGATTCCTCCTAAAAAGGGTGCAAACTTGAAATAGAATAACAGAGGAAAACTTTTTGGTAATTATACAGAGAACGCAATTTAAATTTTGAGAAAAAAAATTAATAATCGAAATTAGTAAAAATAATGAATTTATTTAAAGTTATTGATTTTATGTTGGGCTTAATATTAGTTGTAGCAATGCGTAGAACAGCAGAAAGATTCTCATCTCATTCTTAATTTTGATTTGTTTAAATTAATTAGTGAGAAAATTTGCTCACGAATGTAAGTGCTTTTAAGAAAGTTGCACATGCAGCTGCATTTTTCTTTAAGCATAAAAATTCCTATAGCAAATCTTAATAAAATTCTAATATCGGTTTACCTTTGAACTGATTTTTGAAAAAAAATCGGACTTCTGTAATTCAATTTAGGCCAACTGCATACTCTCATCCACTAGATTAACATCAACAGAAAATGGAGAAGAAAATTCATCAAATTTCGTTTGGCACTTTTCAAAATCTGAAAACCGATCATCAAATGCTTTATGAAAGATTTGAATTGGATCATCATACTGCATTTTCATGTGTGGAAATTTTTCACATTCGCGAGCTTTTCCTATACGAAAATCGTACTCGCCGTTAGCCAAGAAGGGAACAAAATGAAAAGCTTCGTAATAAAAAGTAAATAAACTTTATGAACAACTGTTAATTATTTATTCTGATGCAGAATCGTTTTCTTTTCAGATTTTTATCCTTTTTCATTTGAAAAAAGACTCATTTCATTTTAAATTAGTCATGTTTTATTAACAACATTCACGGGCCAACTTCGAAGGCTATGCGGGCCAATTTTGGCCAGCGGTGCATAGGTTGTGCATCCCTGATTTAGATGATAGAATAAACCGAACAGTAGAAAAATATTCTTTTGACAAGGACTTAAAGAGCTGCCTTGTAACTCTTGCCAATATAACAAAATTGTTATAAAATTATTTTAAAGTAATGATTAATAACATTTTATTTGAAATTTTTTTAAATAATACTAATAATAATCGAAAAATAATTCAATAATAGTTGAAAAATAATTTTTAGTAATAAAATAGAACTGAAAAAACTAAGCAAGTGTAAACTTGAAGAAATAAAATGCTTTTAGGTAATATGAATATTTTTTCATTGGTTACTCTTTCTTACTTTTTTGCATATATCAATCTTTCTACTTACCATCAATGGTTAAA
Organism: Argiope argentata; assembly: GCA_026289955.1. Lineage (NCBI taxonomy): Eukaryota > Metazoa > Arthropoda > Arachnida > Araneae > Araneidae > Argiope > Argiope argentata. Next base: position 1,318,664 of record JAOUZG010028580.1, on the reverse strand, counting down.
ATTGTATTTAAGTTGCAGTGTGAAAGAGAATATTTTGTGTATTTTAAAAACTGTTGAATTGAAATAATTTATTTGATTTGTGTAATATATTTTAATAATAGCATTTTCTTAATAAGCTATTTATATATACTTACAAGTGTTTTTTTTTATTGATACATTGAATAACCACTTTACAATGCTGAAGTATTTCAAAGAAATTTTTAAAACGCACATGTCTACTGCTAAATAATTTTATCTAATTATCTTAAAGATGATGATGAAACTAAAAGCAAACGCATTTCCTTAATACTTATTACTAACACTTATTTGCTATCACATTTGATAAGATATTATGCTTCAAAGATTCTAAATTATTCAGCATGAAATTATAATATTTATTTCCTTGTAATTATAAAAGCAGTTATGCTTTTAAAAAATCCTTCTTAAAATAGTCGAATATTTCAGTTGGGGAAAAGACTCCTTATATAGAAAACATCAAATAAATTGAATAATTATCTAACACTTTATGTAATTTGAATAAAATTGTCTTCAACGGAAAATGAAACAAAGTTTGTTTTAGATCATATAAGACAAGCAAATGTGTAAATTACCATCCATATTTGAAATTTTTTAAAATGAAAATAAAATAATTATTACATTTTTAGCCTTTCCTTAAAACTACTTAATTTGTTTGAATATTATACTATGCCAAACTATAATTTATACTAAATATTGAAAAATCTTAATATCCACCCTGATTGTGATATAGTCAAAAATAATTAAATAATCTTTTTAAAATTGTCACTAAAAACTATAATATTAAATTTTAGAATAGCAAACCTATAAAATAATTGTTAATTTGTCAAATATTTGCAATATAGCTGGAAGGAAATTGAAATAATGTTTGAAAACTGGTCGTTTAAAACTATAGGTGTATAAAATTTTTATTATAATAATTGTAGATATAAAAGTTTGAAATTTTTTAAATCTCATATAGCTTTCATGTCATCATCATAGCTTTCATGTCATTTTATGTTTTTAAACTCGCTAGTACTAAAGTTTTATGTCATTTTAGTAGAAATAAAATTACATTATTTATTTAAATCAGATTCATTAAATCAGTTCAATAGTACAAAATGGGTTTTGATTTTCTAGTTCCTATCAACATATAAAATCTAAACTCAAGTTTGATATTTTATGAACTGTTGCATTTCTTTTTTTATTCGTTTATTCCTCAAGATATAAAAGCACATATATTGTTTGGTGTCTTTTTATATTAATTATAATTTTTTTCTTTAGTTTTTTTCCAACTCCAATTAATGATAATGATTATAAATGCTTTCTGAGAGTATGGATAGACCTCTTGATCTGAACATCAAATTCAGAAAATAATTTAAATTCTAATTTAAGCCCCTTTGGGGGAGCCTCCTTCCACCCCTCAAAAAAGAATAACCTAACATTATTAATTTCAAGCTGTTTAAATTCTATTTCTGCTTTGCTAAAGCCTATAACATATTTATAACCTTTTCAATAAATTATTTTAAAAAATATCCTGGAATTGTATTAATTAAAGGGCATAAAAATTTGCTCCAAATTAACTCCTTCGACACCTATTCAGAATTGCATTATAACACTTATTAATAACACTTGGGCATATGTGATAGGGTTCATGTGATATAAGGACTGACTTTTTGAATTAATCAGCAATGATTTATCAAATATCCACTGATAAAGTTAATTCATTTCTTAGTTTAGATATAAGTCTTGGTATTTAAGACCAGTGATAATGATTTCCCGCCCTCTTCTGTACATTTAGCTTTCGTGAATTCCGTTGTGTCGTTCTGTGTTGTGCACGTCGCCTTCGCTTGTAAATAATGTCTGCTCCAGTGATGGAATAAAAAGAACTAAAAATTCAACCTGTATTCTCCATGATTTCGACCACGACTCTGCTATTTATTTTCAGTAAATCATTTAAATGTGATTTTTCATTATATATATATATATATATGCTCAATTGCCTACCTTTTTTAATGAAATTTTGTAATTGGAAGTATGTCTGGAAGCAGGATTTAAAAAAGAAAAACTTATTCCTAAGTGCAACGATGTAATGCTTTTTAGAAAAAAAGTAACTTCAGAAACCTTTCTGTCATAGCTATGAAATTGGTCTTATCTTACGCCTTAATATTCAAACATTTGCTATTGTAATTTCACTTTCGGTTACAATAAAGGCAAGAAATTCAGAGATGAAAAAAGAAGGATAAAAAAAGGAAGGAATAAAATATAAAGTAACATATTTAATTTCTAGTTTTCTTTCATGCTTAGATCTAGGATAGATTTAAAATTTGTATTAAATCCCTGCTGCTACCGCTTTTAAGAAAATTAAACAAAAATTTACTACTTTATTACCTGCGAATAGAACTTTAGCACATGATGCTGTATCTGAGAATCAAGCGCTTTAATGTAGTACGTGTAGATGCTGCATTTAAATATCGCTTGTGGTACATTAGATTATGTATAGTTAAATCTGTAACTATACATAATCTAATGTACCACAAAACAGTAAATGGGCTAGGAAATGAAGTAATGTATTTCAGATTTGAAGGAATTTCAGTAATTATCAACACTTTCAATTTGAAAATATGCTTTTCTCCCCTTGAGAATTAACCAGCAGCTGTTTTTTTAAATTTTAAATATGATTCTTATAATTTATTATAGCCGAAGCGCTTATTATTTTGCAAAAAAATATAACTTATTAGAACAACTTTAACGTAAAAAAGTACATTAGCTCATTTCAAGTATCCGTTTGTAGAATATATATACATAAAAGCATACATACATATTGAAAGAACTAAACATTATTGATATCCATTTAAATTTGAATAAAAAACACTTTTTATGTTTTTTTTTCATTTTGTTAAATAAAATTACACTTTAAGTCATAAAAAGATAAAATCCTCCTAACACTAAAAAATATAGTTCACTTTGATAGATTAAATTTGTATTACGTGCATCAAAATTATAATTTTCATAAATGTCTTCAGTGTAGGAAAATTATGAACATGTTCCTTTATAGTAAATTTTGAAAGCAAATTTCGCTCACTCTACTTATTACTTTTATCAATCGTTTGAAACGCGGTAACGGTCATTAGCATTTTTCCCACGGCTGCCTTTTAACGTTATCAGAGATATGGAGTGTCATTCTCACTGTGACGATGATTGATTACCATATGGCGCACATTGTAAAATCGCCAAATTTTACATACAAAGATAAAAGTTATAATGTGGTACTCTTTTGAAGGCTTGAGCGCAAATGACACCCTCTAATGAGTTAGCTCTAATGGGATTGAGCGCAAATGACACAGAACCCTTGAGTACGTGTGAAATTTTAAAAATCTCTGTCTAAACTTTAGATAGAGTTAAAACATTTGGGGAGGGGTCGTAAAAATACTTAGTCTGAAAAGGGGGTCGCAATGTCTAAAAGTTTGAGAACCCCTGGTTTAAATCAATAAATATATTGCTACAAGAATTACAAAATCTAAATTTCAATACTTCCTCTACCAGTTCTTTAATAATATTATCCTATTTTATAAAATCTTCTTTTCACACTAATGTTTTAAATAAAAGAAATTTAGCCTTTTTTTGAAATTATGATTGATCAAGCTATTAAAAAAATCCCTTGACTTCAGCATGGAAATATTTAACTAATTAAATTAAAGGTAAACAATTCTGCATTTTTTTTTTTGTAATTCCTTTAAAAAACAACAACCTAGTTTTAGCAGACAGATAAAAACTTGCACTTACTTTTGCCAATGTTCGGAACTGAAATTGAAATTTGTCGTTTTATGGCATAGTAGCCGGTGTCGGCTATGAAGTGGCATACCCAAGGGTAAAATATAAAACCACGTAGAATGATTTAAATTAATAATATCAATTACTATCAGTCGAAATTTTTAAAAATAAATTTGAGATTTTATTAAAAAATAGAAGGAAAATCAAATATTGTTACAAAGCTGAAAAGGCAATCAAATCTTAAGACTTAGTATAAAAAACTTCACACATTTCTCAAAATCTAAATTTAGGGTAAAAAAACGACAGTATTTCTAAAGAAAAAGAACAAATTCGGATAAATTATATCTCCTACCTAGTCCTTTAACTCAACAAGCTGATATTCGAGAAGGTTTTTAATCAGTTTATTGAATAAATAATAAAATTTTCTATAATCTAAATGAAATTTTTGTAAATAACAATATTTTCTAATCGAAAGTGGGGGATTTCGACAGGTAAAAATACAATTAATGTTTAAATATATTCTTTTGTTTTTATAATAAAGTAAAATTTTAACCTCCTATCTTCTTAATCAACTATGATATTTATGAAATCATTACTATATACTAAGATCTAAAACGAAATTTTAAAACAAAGGACTAAAGGATGAATTTTTGAAAAATGCTATTAAATATTTAAAATTTTAAATTTAAAAATAAAATTGATTGAAAAAGTCTTTATGAAACAAAAATGTATCAAATGAAACATAAGAGTGCTTTGAAAATTGAAGGAAATGTGTTTTTCTCTTTTCTTTTTGACTGAAAACAAACGTAAATCAAGTACAGCTTAGAAGTTATATCGATAGAAATAAATATAAGACATGTTTTTATTATTAATTAGGTATTGTGGTTCGATTGAAATTTAATAGGAAACTTTATTTTTTTTCCATTAAGAATCATACAACGTTTTTAAATAAACTTATTGTTTATTCCACTATTCAGAACCTGCGGAAGATATACAAAAGCTATTATGCAAAATCTGAATTAAAAAAAAGTATGAACTAGAAGTTAATTTATAAGATTCTACGCAAATTCGCACGCAAAATTTGAATAAAAAATGTATGAACTAGAAGTTAATTTATAACATTCTATGCAAATTTGCATTCAACATTTGAATTCAAAAAGTATGAACTAGAAGTTAATTTATAAGATTCTATGCAAATTTTGCAAGCAAAATTTCAATAAAAAAATATGAACTAAAAGTTAATTTATAAGATTCTATGCAAATAAATTTATCAAAATTAAGAATTGGAGAAATTAGCATTTAAGGATATAAAATGGCAAAAACAACAACAACCTAAAAATGATTTTATAAAGGAATCTTATAATAAATTGAGAACGTTAGGTAAAAAAAATAGGACATTTCCGTCAAAAAAGGTATTCAAATAAGAATAATCTCAGCTATACAAACAATTTTGGTTGTAAAGATATATAAAAGCATGTTCACTTCTTTTATTAACACCGGTGACTTTCCATCAACTAAAACATTCAGCAGCCGTTCATTTAATTGAGCAAAACAACGTATTCATACTTCTTCATTACCGCTGTATTTGCATGTATTTTTGTCGCCTCTGCGAAAGAGGCGATTGACAGGTGAATAAAAAGGAAATCGGAGCACCCAGGCTTGTAAGAGCATCAGGCAGAGAAACCAGTTATTTTAGCAGGCTGCTTTCCTTCCACCAAATTCATGATGCAATTCCTTCCTCGGCTAACAGCATTTGCGTACGCAGCGCTTGTTTTGATTTCAATCTCGGAGCAGCATGGGTCGGAGGGTAAGTTTTGTTGGCTCTAATAGTTTTTAAACTTCATATTAAAAATTATTTTAACAGTATATTCAGTGTATTAAAAATCAGTTAAAAATATTTTATTTATACTTTGACTTAAAATACATTTTATTTCTTTTATAAATAATATTTATCTAATTATTTGATGCTTTCTTGTCGTTTAAGATAATATTTAATTAGCGAGTGGTTGATCCATTTCTTTTTATTTATCTGATGAAATTGATTTTCATAGCAAATATATATATATACTTTAATATTTAATGTTCCTGTTTACTAGAAAGCTAAAAAAAAAAGGCAACATAGGTTTATGCAATATATTTACAGATTTAAAAAATTAAAATAACTGTCCAGTCTATTTTGAAAATATAATTATGGTTATATGTATAAAATGCAATCTATGAACTTACATCAAAAGTTTTTAAATGAATAATTCAATTTCAATATTTTAAATTATGTTTGTTTTCAAGTAAAAAAAATGTGTTTCAATAAAATTAATATTTGAATAATATTTAAATAAAAGTCTTTCGCTTTATCGTTATTGTTGTTACTTATGGCACTTGCCATGGACAGGCCTCTGCTGACACCGGAAAAGATTTAAGCCAAGAGGAGTATCTTTTGTTTTTGAAATAGCACCAACTAACGCCAAGAGTACGTCTTAGCTACACACACCACATTTACTTGCACAGACCCTTTTCACAGGGAGGCACAGTCATACATCTCACAAATAGCACACAGAAGAACAACCACGCCCGAACCGGGACTCTAACCAGGGACTTTCAGTACACGAGGAAAACGCGCTACCTCTGTGCCAGAAGCTGTCTCGCTTTATCGTAAAATTAATATAAACTATATTCTAAAGTTTTAAATTCTATAGTTTAAATTTAAAATTCTTTCAAATTATAAATAAATTGTGTTACAGTACAACTAATTTTATATAATAATTGAGTAAAATTGTTTTGCTTTTTCTTAATACTAGCTGGTGACCGAGCTTCGCTCGGAGGAAACAGGTATCAAAGCTAACTCGAATATTTAAATTTTCAATTGTGATTTATCAAAACAATACATAAGAAAATTTGTGAAACCCTTGGTGGAAAGATAACCGGTCAAAGTGCACCATTGTAAACTATTCTAAACAAAGTTAGAGTTTGGAAAGGGAACTATTCTATACAAAGGTAAAGTTTGAAAAGTCATAGGAAATAAAATGTAATTGATAACAAAAAATTATACAATTAAAGAAATGGTACAAAGTGAGCAGTGTAAAGATTGAAGTGTGTTGAAGTTCAATATTTTTGACAAATTTATTTAGAAAAACCAAACATATATAATGTGGGGCGATTTTCGACTTGGCAACCATTCCTCACATTATAGTATAAGATAAAATTAAAACTTAAGCTCCAAGCATGCGTTGCGAGTAAAAGGGAAAAAATTATCTTATTAATATGTTGTCATCAGATTGACAAAAACTCAAATTTAAAAAAAAATTATTATTGCGCGTTGAAAATATAAAAATGCAATTTTCATCACGTGTCTGCATGAAATGAAAAATATATATATATGAATATTGATATAGATGGCATATTGGCTATAAATGGCAGCACTTTACCACTTGAAAATTTAAGTAGCCATTATGGCGAACTAATAAAGTTTGAAAATAACCTATCTGTTACTCCGAACTGCTCAACCGTAGCGCTTCAAAACCGGCGCCAATCGATTCCTCGTGGCCCAAACCCCCAGACCCCCAAGTTTACCGGAGTTTATTAATTCTGGGGCGATTTTCGACTTGACAACCATTCCTCGTATTATAGTATAAGATAAACGATTCGCTATATTTTTTAATTGCAATCTTTAAATTTAAAATTTTTCTAACAGTATATTATTGTTATTCAAGAAGAGGTCAGTTATTGTCTTTCTCGAGACAGTTCTTAAGAGAGTCTGAAATGTTTTTAGAATAGTGATATTTGTTATTTCGACCTATGGCCCTTTACAAAAACCACTGACATATCTATCGACGATATACGTCGGTGAGGGTTTCTTTTTTCAAACTCCGACTAGAGATAAGAGTACGACTTTGTTATTTCATGCGTCACATTCGCTTGAACAAACTCTTTATACAAGGGGGGGGAGGGCACATTCACACACCTCACAGATAGAACACATAAGAACAATCGTGTCCGAACCGGGGCATCTAGATGACGGGGAAGCCGCGCTACCTCTATGCCAGGACGCCGGTAAATAGTGATATAGAAAATTTCATAATTCAGACCAATTTTTATTTCAAATTAGTGCTATTTTTGGAGTGTTTAAAATTTTAGAGAAGAATATTTTTAAAATATAGCTAATATAATTAGGGGAGACTTTAAATGTATCAAAATACCTCCATCAATATTTTTACTATCTTAAGTAAGATAAAGCCTTCTGGACGTCATTTAGATTTTTACAGAAGGTTTAGAATTAGGCTATTTATTCTCGGTTAGAAATCATATTCTCCAAATATTTACATATTTTTGCTTAAAAAATTCCTCCTAAAGAATTATAAAAATACAGAAACAATAATATAGATATTATGATCAATTTCGTTTTGCAAAACATTCAAATTCTAATTTACTAAGCTTTTTCAGAAAGTATTTATATTCATTACATTCCCAAAAATCTATTGTCTAGAAAAATTGTAGTGGTCTTCATTTTAATATGAAAAACTATCCGTAAGTAGGTAATGTTTACTGTTTTTAATACGAAATCCATGAATAGTTTGACTAAAAAACACTTTCTTATGGAAAAATTTGAAAATTAAGTTTTCGACTTAATGACGCTTGTTTTTATATTAGCTAACTCAACTGCAATTTTTAAAAAAATATTTACAATATATTTTTGATCATATAGGCCTTTTCCCTAATTAAAATATATTTACATGATTTGTTTCAGCTAAATGGCTGTTTGCTGGGAATCGCAGCAGTTTTTCTTCTTGTCACTCTTCACTCGCTATTTAACACCTTGTTCGTGGAAAGTTCTCAGAGACTGAGAAATTCAGGTAAAATATTTATTTCAAGTAATGAATACACATAAAGCCGCTTTATCTTTCATCTTTCTAGTATGTTGACAAATATTCTGATTTATTAATTGGACAAGTTATTTGAAACGGACAAATTAGTGAAAAAAAAACAAACTAACAAAAAAAATTCTAAACCAGTTCCTACTTAGGTCAACAAAGATATTTTTTATTTTAATTACTTTGTATTAAATAATTATAATTAATATAAATAATTGAACAAAAAATTATACATGGTCAAAACAAAATCAATTTCGTATCCGTTGGAAATAAATCAGAACAGACTCAGAACACACTCAATTGGCGTTGAATTTTCAACACCAATGGAGGAAACGCAAATGCTTGAATTTTCTACTCCAGTTGGGGTAACTAAATGCAGATTTTAAAAAAAACCTTAATTTTCTTTATTCTGTTCTATTTTAATTCGAAAGTACTTCAAAATGAATAAGAAGAGTCAACTAATTAACAATGTTTAATTTTAAATACATCAGACATTAAGAAAATAAACACAATCGTTTGAAATAATCGGTCGAAAACATGTTAAGTCTAACCTCATTGGCGTGGAGGAAAAAAAGAAGTAAAGTCTTACTAATTTGGCGGTGGGGACACGAAGGGTTTTGGCGAGAAAGTTAGTTTTTAATTAATTAATAAAAAAATCTTTAATTACTATTTGAAAGGAAAAAAATATATTAACATCAAATTCCATATGCATATAGGGGAAGTGTGAGCTAATAGTAAGAATTAGAAAAAAAAGTGTGGTCGTCAGATGGCTATAGGTAGATACATCAACATGTTATATATGACAAAAGCTGGCGAAATCAGTACATTGCTTGAAGCTGGGACTGCATCTTTGATTTTTCAATTATTTTCAATATATAAATTGTTTTATAGCGTTGAAAACTTTAGAATACACAATAATTTGAGACTTTATCTTATAAAATAAACTTTTAATATTGAAAAAAAAAACGGTTTATTCTTTTTTTACATAAAAGTTTTGATATTATATTAATAAACCAAATGTTTATGTTTTTATCAATGAAATGAAATGAAGTATTTCTCCTTAGGGACATTGCGTTCAAAGAAGCTAAGCGGCTACATTGGTGTCGATGGAGAATCGGCAGTTTTCCCTCTGAAGTGTGACACATGCGCTCTAATTGGGACATCAGGTGCGTTTTCTCATTTGGAGTCATTCGCACAATTATCAAAACTGTCTCCTTAATTACTAAATTACTCTGTATCTGACATCCATTCGGGGCATTATATTAATGCTTCCTCTATATCTGAATAATTTTTGTTAATAGTACTAAAAATAGACGACGTGTCAATTGGTGTTTGCTCTACACAGTGAATCACTTAACCTTTACCTGTCAAAGCAGACAAATATATTTTGTAGGTTGGGAGGGTTTTGTTTATGGTGCTATTCGCAGGGCTTTTTTATTGAAATTTTATTTATATTTGAATTAACAGAGAAAATTAAACAAAACTGTGGAGATTTTCTATGATATCTTCCGGAAATATTTTAATGAAAATAATTTTTATACCATCTTAAATTTATATGTATATATATATATATATAAATATATAAATATATAAAAATTATATTCATTTTTTTTTTTTATATATATATATATATCCAATGATACTAATTTAGTAGTAATTAAATTTTCTTTCTTTATTTCTCTCGTTTTTCAAAAAAAAAAGTTTTATATATAATTTGGTGTAATTGTTCCAATGAAACAAATTATACTCATTAAAAAATTTTAATCATGCATTTTTCTTCCAGTGTTAAGTAGTAAGGTTCAGAATTTTTTTATTATTCTTATTTTGAATTCGATGGTACTCATCTTTCACAGGTAATTATTAGTATTATATATAAAAGTAAAATTTGTATTTCCAGGTCATTTGAGGGGATCTACTTCTGGCGGTGATATTGACAGGAACTATTCTTGTGTTTTCCGGTTAGGATTTTCACCTACGAGAGGATACGAAAAACAGGTGGGATCGAGAACCACAGCAAGAATTGTCGACAGTTTCAGGTGGGCCATAAATTATTCGCAGCTTCCATTGTCATTTTATAAATGATTAGTTTCTTCCAATAAAATAAATAAATTCAAGGATATTGATAAGTAAAAATTTAAACAGAGTGTTTTATTACATAAGACACGAATTTATTTATATCTATATTACAGTAAAGTAAACATTATTGTATATATTTTCTTTTCAGTGTTTACTTTTTACAGCCAGTATAGATCTTGATGTGTTCTTTTACGCAACGCGACTAAAATTGTTTTTATTCCCCCTTAACCTTTATTAAATCATGAAAGTCCTACATGATTTTTATCGCCTTTTCAATTGTAATAGTTCACTGCTCCAAGCACTAAAACCATCCTTTTTGAGTTTGATGATGATAATGAGGTATCTACCTTACAACGGATGGAGGGGTGCAGTAACTTCTGAGGGTATGGATCCCTGAGCACCCGCAGGGCAGAAGTCTGACTTCTAGCTCATATGAGGATGACACACGCTTATCACATTCGCTTGCACAGCCACTTTTTACAGGGGGGCACATTCACAATCCTCACAGATAGAACACTGAATAACAACCATGAACTGATCGGGACTCGAGCCCAGGACCCCCAGATCATGAGGAAGACGCGCTACCTTTATGCCAGGATGCCGGCCTATTTGCCTTTAGAAACGAACTGTTATTCATCCACAAAGGAAGACTCTCGTTGAGACAATTATTTATTATTTTGAATATAGAAAAAAATGACTGACTTTTGACTGATATAAAATTATAGAGGCTTTATTTTTTTTAAAAGTCACGTGTATCAATCCAACAGAAATCCGATTGAAACACAGGAATTAATCAGTTTACTGCAGATTAAAAAGTCAATAGATTATGTAATAAAAGCTGGTGGGAAAGTCCTACAACTCAGTTAAGGATTTAAAAAAAACTTGCAGTTGAATATTTTGATAGATTTTACAGCATTTAAAAAGATTGTTCAGGATCGTGCATCAAATTGATTAAAAATATTATTAAAACTTATTGGAAAAACTACATAGATATGAAATTCATATCTTTAAAAGGGTAATTTTTTAATTTTAAGATAACTATTTTTTAAAAGATTATTGTTTTGAAAGATATGAATATCAATTTCCGAATGGAAGTCATTACAATTATAAAATAAGATTAATGCACAGTCGCCAAAAGTTGAAATATTTGGACTATTTCTCACCAAATGTAATCGTAAAATTTTTTATTACAATCTCTAAAACCTTTTCATTTTGATATCTGTTCAAGATGGCATTTTTGAAGTGAGATTTTGGAGATGATCACAAATTTGACGTTTTGTCCAGTCAGGAAAATCGGTTATATGGCGGACATTCGCGCAAAATTATAACATTTTGTTGGCAGTAAGTTGCTAAATGTGACAACCTTCTTTTTTTTTAATAACCCTGAAATCGAAAAAGTGATTCCTCAAAAGTGATAAATCGTCAGTTTTCTGCCCGTGCACCCGTGCATAACAATTGTATGCTATAAATTAATAACTAAATAGCAACTACAAAATTAATGAATCAAACTCATCATACAATGAGCCAAACCACAATGTATTTCCTTCGAGGAAATTATCTTTTCTCATAGTCGGCGATTTTTTTCGAAGTAAATTTGTCACCATTTTTAATTTTGCTTCTTCGTCCACATCACCATCAAAATTGCTAGGACTTTTATTTCGTTAGAAAAATGCCATAAATGTTGGTTAAATTTCTGTAAAGCAGTTTTCAAGATCTTTCATTGGCATTTTCATAAGCATTCAAATATTTCAAAAAGAATAAATCTTTGTAGGATGTTTTAACAGCCAAAATGCATTAGCGCCACGGTTTAATGTAGATTGTCACAATAAACAAGCACCTGATGTTCAACAGTGCCTTCTTATCGTTGGTTTTTATTTCCAGCTGCGAACTAAATAAAAATGAAAATAAAATATAATCATAAATTTCAAGTTATATTGTGAGAACGTTAAAATTTTCAAGTCGTTATTTATTTTAATTAATTTAAGTCACTAACCATATTAAACCGGTTTGAAACAATCACGAGACTTCTCAGTCGGTCTCTTTTCCTCTCTCTAAACATAGGTGTATAGATATATATGTAATGATAATTTCTCATGTTTTTCTGTTTAGACTCTTTGAATTGAAGATTTATTCATCGAAAATTCATCAATGTTATATCCAAGTACATCAATAGTAGCTTCAAGGATAAACACTGAATCACGTATACTTAACTGACATGCGACAACTAACTTTGGAAAAGCGAAATCTTTCCTTACTTCTAATTTATTTGTCCAAGGTTTTGAGCTTTTGGATAGTGTTGGGAAATCTAAATCCCTATTTACACTTGAATTATTCCTACATTGGTTTGTATAATCGTAAGATGTGAAAACGGAAACATATTTGATGCCGACTTTCTTCTTTACTAATTCCAAATCGCGCTCTCTCCTCTTTATCGGTCATGTTTTTTAATCCACTTCATTTATTTCCAAGGGGGACGGGGACACCTCACAATTGGGGATGAGAAGTTTCCTCGCCATCCTTGTTGGTATACGAAAGGGTGATGGTGGCTACCTCCCACTGATGGATAGACGTACTTCCTAAGAGAACGGTTGTACCGTGACCGGTGATGGACATTAGGACTGAACCATAGTTACCAGTGTTACTGTAGTGGTGGTCCGGTCATTCACTTTTTTCCTTGGGTCTTCAGACTGGACGGGGCTGGTCAACCTATAAACCACATCAATTAAGTGGTCGGATCGTCCGGTTCTCTTTAACGCTGCATCTATCTTCTATTTTCATTAACTTAAGAAGATCGTGTGCAGTGTCTAACAAATTGTCTCAATTATTTACAAATTCTTGTGGTCGTCGCACGAATAAATCGTACCTTTTTTTTTTGTAAGTTTCTCCGAATTTTATATATTTTAAAGAACTTTTTCACACAATTACACAACGATTTTGACAGGTTTGCGTGCCTTCTACCATTAGAAAAGGCATTCACGAATAGTGAGATTTACATTTACATTAACAGTAAAAATCCACTTCTCGAATATTGTGAAATAAAATTGCGAGAACTTGTAAATTAGAGGGAAGTTTTGATCCTATTATTTGATTCTTTATGTCTCTCCAATGAAAAATATCACTTTTTTTAGAGCTTATCTTTTCACTGATTAAAAACTGTATAAAAACTTCTAGTTATGGAACAATGTGGAATCATAAACACATTGACTAGGGAATGAGTGCTTTCTTTAGTAAATTGATACCGATGTGTTTCTTGGGTTTTTCACTTCAATATCGAAACTTTCCAAGATTTTTTTTCTGCTTTTTCTGTTTTCTTTTTACCTTTTCTAGTTTGCTGTATGCTTCGGAAAGGACACGTGTTATGTTGGCACGTGTCTACGCTGGCTCTTCAAGTACACTAGTACTGACAGGCACGTTCAGACGCAAATTGACACGTGTTGACTTGTTTCAAATTACATGAAATTTTATTTACAATTGTTTTGTCTTAAAAGGGGAAAATAAGAAGGTATTGGAGGAAAAAAATGACTTCATTTTTTAGGATACCCTAATGTATATATATATATATATATATATATATATATATATATATATATTTATATTGAAACAGACATAAATAGACCGATTGACTGACTTCACTCTTTATCTCTTAATTTTTGTTTTATTTATTATGTTTTATTTTGTGTGACATTCTAATGTATACATATACATACTTATATATTTATTGAAATCGATAGAAAGATAGACATTCTCACTTCCTCTCTAAAATTTTGTGATTATATAGAGGTAATAATCGGAGAATTCATCATAGCTTTAAATTTACAAAATAATTTTATCTGGTATTGCATCATAAGATACCACAAAAAATAGTTAAAAACTATGAAAAACAGATAATTATGCAAGAAGATGCTTATGATTTTGTTAAAATAAATAGATAATTACAAGTTGTTTACGGTTTTCATCCAATTTATTTCTCTTGAAATGTGTTGATATTTTCATTGGGGTATTGAAAAAGGCGAAGACTCTCTGGTGCTCGAAATGAATTGCAAAATGATGATGGGTTTTTTTTTCAAAATGTCAACTTATTTCATTATAATCATAGAATAAACACTGAATTTTCAAAATTATTCACTGTTTTCAAAAAATAAAAAAAGAGGAGGAGGAAAAAAACAAATGAAAGGCAAAACGCAATTTGCTGATTACTTACTACCATATAACTTTTGTTCGTTGTTTTACGTATAAATAACAAGCAGTATGTAAAGACATTAACCTTAACATATATGTAACAATATAATTTATATAACACATAAACTGAAAAAAAGCAAGCAAAAAAATGTATTTTCGAAACGTATGGACTGAAAAACAGAAGCGATAAGCCCTTCCCCCCCTCCCCTTTTTCTTCATGTGAGAATGTCGTATTGTTTCGGTTTGAGATTTTTGAAGCCTCAAAATGCGTAGACAACAAATTGGTTATTTATCGCTTTGGAGGTATCATTTTTCCACTCCTAAGGTTATTAAAAACTGATAAAGTAGCTCGATAAATTTGGCGATTCATCGCCAACAAAACGTTACAACTTAGCTCGATTGCCTAACATGATGTAATCCAATTTTCCTGTTCAGATAGCATTTTAAAATTGTGACTGTCTAACTATAAAAACTCGCCTAAAAATTTATCATCTTCGTGGGTACATGAAATGATAGCAAAAGGCATTTAGAGGTTGCAATAAAAAATTGTTACTATTACATTTGATAACAAATCACTTCAAATATTTCAATTTTGGAGATTGCACATGATTCTTAAGCCTACTTATAATCGTTATGACTTCGCTACGGAAATTGATATTCATATCTGCCAAAGCAATTATCCTCCAACAAATAGTCTTTGTACAATCTTAAAACTTAAAAAGAATTGCCTTTTAATGATATAAACTCATATCTGTATAGTTTCCACTTAATTTTAATAATATTTTGAATTCAATTTGATACACGATCTGAATTCATATTTTTAAATGCCGTGGAATCATCTATCAAAATATTTAATTGCTTGTTTCTACTGATTATTAGCTGAGTTGTTGTGTTTAATATATTAATTATTATATTGTATTAATGCTTGTGTTTCAATCGGATTTCAGTTGACTTGTTACCACGTGACTTAAAAATGCTTGCTTTTATTCACAAGCATTCTTTTTTAACCCGCAGTAAACTTATTCACTTAATTCATTTGTTTCAATCATATTTCTGTCAGATGATACCAGGTGACTTTAAAAAAAATATTGATCTTCCATGATAGCTGGAAACTTGCGATAGCAGATTTCAATTTTTTCAAAAAAGATACATTGTTCAGGTTCTAAATAGTATATTGACAATGTGCCATGGACCCTCAAAACAAATAAACAAATCGTTACATTTTTTAAAAAGATATCGGTGTTAAATGTCATGAGTTCTAAAAGGCATGTTTGCTAGGAGTCACCTATTCTAAAAAAACAAGTCAACTGACTCTGACAATCTAAATTTATTATTTTTTCTTTAAATATTTAGGTTTTATCCTTTCCTGAAGAAGCCGCTGAAGCTGGTCACCGGTCCGTTTCCGTCGGATTTCTGGTTCCTGTTCGACCGCGCCGCCGGGGACATAACTCGCTTCCACGGTCCGCTCCTGAAGGATTTGTTGCAGAAACACGATTCCCAGTTCTTCTGGTTCAGTCGAGTAGCGGAGAGGGACGTCTGGAAATCCGTCGGTAGCAAACGTTCGAAGAGTGTGTATGTTTACCTTTTCGCATTTCCGAAAGTACTGCATTTAGTGCATTCTTTATAAAAATATAAAATGAATAAAAACAGTATTTAAATTAAAAAGTAAAAAAAAAGCAGCAAATGTTTCTCAACGAATCAGCTTAGCAGTATAAAAAAGCTATGCGCCGGCCTTCTGGCACAGAGGTAGCGCGTCTTCCTCGTGTTCTGTAAGTCCCAGGTTCGAGTGCCGTTTCGAGCAGGGTTGTTCTTCTGTGTGCTATCTATGAGATGTGTGACTGTGCCTCCCTGTAAAAAGGAGGTGTGCTAGCAAATATGGTGAGTGTGTAGCTAAGTCGTACTCTTGGCCCTAGTTGGCGCTACTTCAAAAACAAGAGACGCTTCTTTCGGCTTAAATCTGCTGCTGTATCAGCGGGAGGACTTGTACATTAAAGTGCCATTAATAACAACAACAACAGAAAGCTATGTAGTGTATCATGCGTTACAGCAAAATGATGGAAATGGCAAAATACTACTCAAAATAACACTCATTAAGGATAATGAAGTTCAAGAAAGTAAAGAGCCAGAAGCAAAACAAATGAGACTTATTTATGAAGCCTATTTATCATAGAAAAAATAAAGAGCAAAAAGATGCTAATGTTTGATACCATTAATAAAAATTGCAATTTTGCGCTCCCTGTTGCAAAATACTAAAAAAAAATTACAAAAATCAATATTACGTGGTTAGTATTATCGTTACTACATAATATGTCTCCAAAGATGCAACACAGTCCATACAACGTTTAGGCATGCTGAATATATAATTTTAGATCTAATTTTGGGAAATATTATCCCTCTCACCAAGCAATGCTCTCCAATGTTCCGGCAAACATGTAGAAAGGGGTTGATGGGCTGCAACTTGTCGACCAAGTATGCCCCGCACATGCTCTACTGGATTCAAGTCCGGTGAAAATGCTGGCCTGTCTAGTTTCAGAGTTCGATTTTCGCGTGAATCTGAAACATCCTCAATTTATGAACATGAGGGTATTATGGGGTCTACCAAGATGATTTCAGGCGGAAACAGAAGTGAGTTATGGATCTTTTTTCTAAGTGCAATTTTGTAATGCTCTCATAAAGGTTTGAAGCATTGTTGCATTCTTCCTTTATCACATCGCCTTCTTACACACATTGCAAGTTTTTTAAATTATATTATTATTATTAGCAATGTCTAGAAATGGCCTTTTCCCTTTTCAGATGACATCTATTGAACATTGGTATTTAAAATAGAAATTTTCTGTGATGAGGCGAAGGCTGTCCAATCCACTGGGAATTCTTGTTTCTTTACAGAATTACCGCATTACTTCTAGATAAAAATGATATCAGTATCTAATTTGTGAGAGGCTTGTTACAGTTTCTGACCTTCATAATTTATTTGTGAAGGTTAGGCCTTATTTGAAGCACTAGATGCTACAAATTCAAAGTTGTTTTGATAATTAAGCTTTGGTTTCAATAGTTAAGCATCAGATTAAAATTTGTTAATTAATGTTCTCTTGTTTTAACATACAAAATTTGGAATGTTTCGTTTATATATTGCCTATGTGGGAAGTTAGTTCAAATCACGGGTTCTTCTTCAAATTTCATTCATGGTCAGTTTAATTTTAGAATATATTGAGCATTCTTGAGGGTGGAATGTAAAACAACGTGAAATCATTTGTGAAGAGGAATATGCAGTAACTTTTTTCATGTGATTTGAATGAATTTACCCCAGTGAGAAATTAGCTATATCCATTCATTTAAATAAAAAAACAATGAAAGTGAGGGCTGGACAATATTCATTTCTTTTTGCTTACTTTCTAGTTTTCTATTTCGTACATACAAATAAATTTTACTAAACTAAATTTAATTATACTTTTTTTTGCTTGGCATATTTTCCAGAATGAACCGGATTTCTTCTTTGTGGTTCGCTACTCGGTTAATAGAGGACGCTGGCTGCGAGACCCTGACTGTATTCGGAGTTCCTGATGCACAGATATGCAAGTAAGCCATTCCAGATTTTATTTATGAAGCTACTTATATATAATTTCGCAAATTACGTTGCGTTCTAAAAGTAAATTACCAGTTTTCTAAAATGAATTATATTTTTTACACACACACACACACACGCACACACACACACACACACATACACACACACGCACGCACACACACTGAGCATATTTATATTAAAGTACTGGGTGTCCAAAAAGTTCCCGTACTGATTATTTGTGAATTTATTTTACAAAAACAACACGTTTCAAAAGAATTATTTTTATGCCAATGATAAAAAGCACTTTTCCCATAACTAAGGAAAAAATACTGAACTTGCATTTATAATAAATGTTCAAAATGTCCATCCCTTTCATGGAGACAAAGCTGAACTCGTTTGCGCATGTTTTTTGAAACGCGTTTTAACATGCTAAGAGTGATTTCTTGTATCCTTCGGGTAATTGCGATTTTCAAATCATCTATTGTTTGAAGATCGCCTTCATAAACTTTGTCCTTTAAACATCCCCACAGAAAAAAGTCCGGGATGGTCAGACCAGGGGATCAAGGTGGCCAAAGATTTTTTGAGATAATCGATCGCCGAAGAAAGCTTCAAGCATGTCTATGGTTTCATTACTCGTATGACAAAATTTAATATACTTGGGAAAAAATCATGGACAATGATTTTTTTAATTTGGTGTGCGGGAACTTTTTGGACACCCGGTATATTAATTAATTTATATTAGATCTACTTCTCAATATTTAAATCTATTAACGAATTAATCAATCTATTAATAAAAAGAATTAATCAAGCTATTAAAATCATTCGTAAAATGTGTTAAAAGCGTTCTACATTTTATTTAATTTTAAATACTGGGAGCTCCGAAATCAGATTTTTTCATACCCAATTAAATTATTTATAAAACAGTATATTTTGTTATGATAGCGCACATCAAAGAATTAAAATTAAATAAGATAAAAGAAAATTGTCAATGGAAATTCAGTAAAAGCGCACCTATAGACAAACCTTTCTTTAAATTTTTGGGAAATTTTAAAAGAGAAGAGATATAAAGAAGACATCTAAAGATTTAAAAATTAATGCACAAGTTCGGTATAACGACTTGGGTTTGAGAAGTAAATTTTAAACTCAACATTTCCAAGACAATTTCCACAGAATCTTAAGTTTAAAAAAAACTCAACTCAAAGCAAAAACTCTATCACATTCAACGACTGCATTCAATTTATGATAAAAGTTTTCTAAATCAAACAGCAAAATATATAGAATTTGTTGCGAAAACTATAAAAGATTCTTTTGAAATCGACTAAAATAGATAATTAACTCTGGAAAGCAGTATGAAATGTTAAAATTCCTTGTTGATACAAAATAAAAAATTTTATATACTCTTCTTTTTAAACATATTAAACGGACATGAAGTTTTTTTTAAAATTTATTTTACAAAAAATGATTATTTACTTTTAGAACACCCTATGTAGTATTTTATGGGTATGGGTAAACTATAAGAGCTACCCCCATCCTGCCTCATTGTTCGAGGTAATCTGAATGATCTTGTGTAATGAAAATAAAACTGCACCATTGTGAATGTGTTATAATTATTATATTATTAATGCGTTATAAATATGTGTTATATTATCTCATGTGTCCATTCTTCACAATGTAACCTTCTAGAAATCGAGAATCGACCGGTATTCTGGAATCATCTAAACTTCATATTTGAGACCTTCAACCGATACGATATTAATGGGAATTAGGGAAGGATTTTCAAAATATTCCTGCAATTTTTGTTGTAAAATACCAATTTTTCTTAATAAACATGATGGACTTCAAGAAGGAACGTTATATTTCTTAACATTCAATCATGCATCATCAAAAATATCTGAGCTTAATAAGGATTTTTTTTTGTATTTGTATGGAAGAAGATATTACATTTTATTTCACATTTTACACTCAAAATTTTAATTTACTTTAAGACATCTTTTTATTACTCTAACATATGAATCTTTTTTTTACAGAAGAAATCTTAGCATTTCCGTTCCTAGTCTCTTCTGGGACGAAAACTCAATTCCTCTCTGCGACAGTGGAGTCGATGCAAGCGTGAAAGCTACAAACAGCAAGGTATCTGTATCCATCACGCCAACAGTTGCAGAAAGGAGAGCATTGCCGAAATGGTTGGAGCAGCACTTTTATGCATCAGATTTCAAATTTCCTCCCTGGGAAAACTGGACGTCACTCTAGGCGTGAGGGCTATGCAGAATGTCTGTTATCCAGAAAACCCTTATCATACAACTCCTGAATCTGTGATACACACTTTGATTGTGCAGACTTTCAGTTAATCCTATTATTATGTTATTTTACGATATCTCTACGATGCTCTTCGATATTTTCAATGTTGGTGAATGCAATAGAAGCAATGTTCGTTTGGTTTGCAATAACTTAACCATCATTATCGTTTTTAGCGTTCATAGTGTATATCAACATATTGTCATCAACATTCATTATATCTATGCATATCATCAATTTATTTATTTGTAAATATGAGGAAATTTTGGTACATACATATTAAGCCGTTGATCTTTATCGCCAAATTTGAAGGCGTCGCCAATGAGTTACTAAACCATCGATTATGGGGAACAACCGCCATTATTTTAAAAACTGTGCAAACTTTAACTGACGTCCGCCATTTGGTTGGTTTCGTAGATCATTAAGCACTTTTTCTGTTCTGAATTTTTGACTCGTTAAAATGATTAAAATTTGGGACTTGTTTGCCAACGAAAAAAAGGCAGTGACTTATTTCCAATATTATGGAGTTATTCCATCTAAAAATGCGTATTTGAATGGACATGAGATGAATTTATACTTGAAAACGGGCAAACAATGGCGGTGTAATGCATCTAAGAGGTCTGGCCACCTGAGTAAATTGGCTGGAGGTGGTTGGCAACAGTTGGTACATCAACGGTCTAATACGTAAGTACTGAATTTTTAAAAATTCAGTATTACATAAAGTATATAATAGTCAATTTATTTTAAAATAAATATGTGAAAAGGTTTTCTGACTCGTTTTTTTTATGTTATTGTTTTTATTATTCTGTAGGAATCTGATGTTTTGGTTTAAAATTTTTGAAGTCTCAAAATTCGTAGGCAACAAATTGACGATTTATCTGTTTTGAAGCACCACTTTTTCGCTTTTAGGATTATTATAAATAATGTAGAAGGTTGTCACATTTAGCGATTTATCATTAAAAAAATTCATTTAAAAATATATATTTAATTTGAAATTCAAAAGTTTAAATCAATGGCAACGTTGCTACATTTTTTTCAAGTGATCAAATGTTTTTATGATTTGAGAACATGATGCTGAATCGGTTTGAGGTTTTTAAAGCCACAGAATGAACGGGCAGAAAAAATGATGATTTATTGCTTTTGGGGCATCCATTTTTTGTTTTTAGGGTTTATAGAAAATGATGAAGAATTATATCAACAAAAAGCTATAGCTTCGCACGAATGTCCGTCATATACCTGATTCTCGATATATCGGCGCATGCGTATTCTGACAGTCACATGATTGTTTTAAGCTTGTTTAAATTGATTAATGACTTAAATTAATTGAGACAAACAATGCCTTAAAAATAATAATGTTCTCACATGATAGCATGAAATTTGAGATCACAGATTTCAATTTTTTTCTTTTATATACAATTTTTTTTTTAACTCAGGGATGTTTAAAATGGGGAGATTCATCAAAATTACATGTTCAATTTTTTTGACGATTACTTCTCTACTTTCTTTGTTTAACGAGCATGAAAAAGTAAAAAATAAAGAAGCAAAACGTGAATGCCAGCACATCCATCAAAGATTTTTGTAATTGTTTCTGTAGTTTTTATTGCTGATAAAAGCCAGAAAGCGAAACACATCCGGATGTGTGTGTGTTTTTCTAGCGAATTTCGCTGATGAAGGAATTAAATTTGTCGCTGATGCATTAAACAAGTTTTATTCGAAATTTTCTTCTTTTTTTTACTTAAAAATTGAAAGTCCCTGAGTTGAATGAATGAACAAACTATAGTAGAGATTCTGAAATTATGGAGTGTGTGTTTCACTAATCGCGTGTTTCACTATATAATTTTCGTGTAAACACACACACACACACACACACACACACACACACACACACACACACA
>JAOUZG010028580.1:1285432-1296011 GCA_026289955.1 Argiope argentata | reverse complement strand
ACACACACACACACACACACACACACACACACACACACACACACACACAATGCATATTTAAAATGAATTCCAAACTTTTTAGCATCTAACGCAGTAGGCAACTCAAAAATGGTGATGAAAACCTTTTGGTATGGTGGTTGGTTTTCGCCTTACTGGCAGATACAGAAAAAATGAGGTTGTCTACGACTCATCTATTACAGAATGTATTTCCCATGGGAAGGGTTTACCATGGCCTGTGATGCTCTTTAGGACTCAACACAGTTCCCATTAGTGTTGCTGCTGTGGTGGTAACGGTCATTCAATTCTCCCTGTTTCCATTAGGGTTAGTCGGAGCGGCCAATTTGTGAAATCTTTTAACATTTTGCTTTAACCTTTATTATTCAGATACACACTTCCCCCATTTTTGTCCTTTTCTCATTAAAATCGCAATACTGTCAGCACTTATGCTGGTTTTATGTTAATTACGAATCAGAAGTAAATAATCATCTGAAAATTTAGAAAGTGAAAGAAGTATGTGAAGAGATGAATTTTTTATTTTTGATATTTTGTGCTTAAGAACAGTCATATGAAGTATCGAAATATAGGGGGAAAATATATAAAAACAATTTTATTGACTTAAATTTTTGCGATAGTTAAGCAGAGCTCTAAATTTGTGCTTGGCCTTTCTTACTGAAAAGAAAAAGAGGTATTCGGAACTGCGATTTTTTATTCTTTATTTCTGGCAGACTCACTCTGATAATCTATAGAAAATAGGGTTCACCGATTAGAGCATATTGTTGAAAATGAAGGAGGACATATTGAGCAATTTTAATTTTTCTTTATTTGACAATTTTAAACTATATTAAATGGTTTTATGTGTATTAAAACACCACTTAAAGGTGAATATTTGTTCTATTTTTTTAATTCAATAAATGGTTTTAGGAGAAATATTTTCTTATACATGGAAGTTTGATCTCTTCCATTACAAATTCAAATTTAAATCATACGGCAACTGAAAACAAATTAGTAAAATTGATTGTGAGGCTTCTATAATATTAGGAGTTATCTGACTATAAAAATTTGAATCTTAAAATAATTAAACTATTCAGAGATGAAAGTAAATAAATGATTTATTGAAAATTTTAACAAACATTAAGATTGGCGAAACGGCTTGTCGCGAAAAATGGCTAGTTACCAAAAAAAGTACTTATTTACTCTACCTGGGAAATTATAATATTACAAAGATGTTTTCATTGATACAAGAAAAGCCATGAGATCTACGTTTTAAATATTCAGGATTGGAATCCATTAAATAGCACATTCTTTCGATTCAGAAAATCGCATTTCTTTGAAGTAAATGCGAGGAAAGAAATTAGTATATTACATGTGCTTTAAAATTCAACAGGTAGTGAGCTGTAAATGAGTAGAATTTGTGTTTCAATATATAACGAAGGGAGTGAATTTTTGTAACATGGAAATGTAAATGTATATTTTCAAGACAAAACAATAAATACACCTTTTTGACAAATTAAACAAACATTCTTTATTTAAATTTATTGTTGAGCAGCCTCTTAGCCGTTGCAGTTCCAGGGAACTGCACCGTTGCCCAGGGAACACCACGTGGAGGTGGGCTATTCTCGTTCCCCGCCCGCCAACCCTCCCTTCATCGCTGCATTTGCGCATTGGTTCCAAGACAGCATCTCTTAAGTGACGACAGTCTGTGAGAGAGCATTTTGCAATCGATGGAAGTCTTTGAAACCGCATCATAGGCGCCGACGTCAGTTCTTAGTGCAGCATCTTGCAACCGAAGAAGACAGTTTTCAATATTATCCGGCAGCTGACACACAGTTAAGGCCCTATCACACGGCGAAACTTTCGTCGATAGTTGTCGATTTGTGCCCTCTGGTAACCGGTCAAGCAAGTTTTCCGTCATCGTCAACTTTTTCTAACCTGCTTGAAAATGTCCACGATAGTGAGGGAAATATTGTTTACAAACGAAATTCAACCAATCATGTGAAACTTTTCTGTGACGTAGTGTGCCAAGAAAGGGATCGGTTGGCGCTACAATAATATTGAAAAATCATGCATTTAATGTTACATATTGCTAAATACTAAAAATAGTTTCGACAGAATGAAAAAAGCTAAGTAAAACTACGGTATCTTTTCACCATTCTGTGGAACAACTTATTGCCCCCACTTTAAAAAAACTGGCACTACCGTATGGGGTATAGTTATCTAGAAGGATTGTGAAATTGTGATGGAATTTTCAGATATTCAACAGGATATTTTTAAGTAAATAAAAAAAAATATTAATTCTGATGTGAATTGTTTTCTTTATGTGAAATATATTTGACCATATTCAGTCTTTATTTATTCAAATAATAATATAATCTTTTGATTATAGTAATTCCTTAAATAGTTTGTTTACAGCTTCTATATAATTAAAAAATGTTAACTCAATGTTAGAGTGAAAAATATAATAGTGATTTTAAATTTTAATACTTAGATGTTCCTACAATGTTGCAGAAATATAAAACATACTATTTGGTTTTGACAAAAATATAAAAATGATCATACTTTTATCATTAGCAAAAAACGAAATCACCTTTTGTATGATAGACAATAAAATGCAGGCTTCTTTTTCCATATTTTTTTCTTTTAAATTTAACAAACTAACAGTTAATTTAGAATGATATTTCTGATGCTACATTTGCATTGAGAAAGATGCGTAGAATGGCCACACATTTGGAAATGGGCACACTAAAAAACAAATGTTTTATTGCTTCTCATTCCTGATGTAATGTAGAGGGTTTTTTTTTTAAATAATATTCTTTTCTTCTTCTTCTTTTTTTTTTGGCAATTTAAAAATTTAAGAAAAACCTGTTTTTAATTATCTATGTAAAAAAATGAGGTTTGAATACTTTAGCTTTGAAAAAACTAAGAATAATGCAATAACATAGTTTGGAAAATTATTTTTGATTATTATTATTGAATGAAAATTATTTAATGATTCCTATTTTTCGCAAATACTGGTAATAAATGCACAAAGATTTTTTTAAAAAACAGCTCTGTAGTTTCAAATAAAATGAAAAAAAAAAAACATTTAACATTTTTTTAAAGAGCAATTTTAGAAATGAGTGAGACTAAATAGTGAAGAAATATAAAACATATTTGGTTTTGACAAAAATATAAAAAGATCATATTTTTATCATTAGCAAAAAACTACTATAGATACCATTAGAAATAGTTTTGGAATGGAATTGTTTTATAATTTTGAACTGGTGTGGGGAAATAAAAATTATTTAAAGGAATGATAAATACAAATTGAGTCCAATATACATTCTCAAAAATTATTTTTTAATAGATGATAGACAATAAAATTCAGGCTTCTTTTTCCACATTTTTTCTTTAAATTTAACAAATAAACAGTTAATTTAGAATGATATTTCTGATTATACATTTGCATTGAGAAAGATGCATAGAATAACCACACACTTGGAAATGGTCAGATTAAAAAACAAGTGTTTTATTGCTTCTCATTCCTGATGTAATGTGGAGGTTATTATTTTATTTAAATGCTTGGCAATTTGAAATTTTACGACAAACCTGTTTTTTAATATCCATGTAAAGATAAATGAAGTTTTAATACTTTAGCTTTGAAAAATACTAAAGAAAATGCAATAACATATTTTGGAAAATTATTTTTTGATTATTATTATTGAATGAAAATTATTTAATGATTCCTATTTTTCACAAATACTGGTAATAAATCCACAAAGATTTTTTTTAAAAAAACAAGCTCTGTAGTTGCAAATAAAATGAAAACAAAACATTTAACAAATTTTTTTAAAGAGCAATTTTAGAAATGAGCGAGTCTAAATAGTGTAATGCCTTAGAATTTATCAAATGAAGAATCCTATTCAATTAATTGTTTTATAATTTTGAACTTCTTTGGGAAAATAAAAATTAATTAAAAGAATGATAAATACAAATTGAGTTAAATATACTTTCTCAAAAATTAATTTAAAAAAATAAATAGGAGGGAATAAACATTCAATCAAATTTAAAAGAGTAAAAAATACTTCTTAATCAATGATATGGTGGTAATGTTTTTAAATATTGTTTTTATTTTTAATTAAAATCCAAAAAAATATGTTCTTAGTAAATATTTTATGTCCTAGAATCAATTTCTTGCCATATTTCAAATTCCTAACTTTAATTATTTGCACTGCACATCTAGACACAGTAGTTTTTATTTTTATGTACACAAAACCTAAAATTTGTCGAGATGGATCCAACAAATATTAGTTTTCATATAGACAAAAATCATTTGATTTCAAAAGTTATTTAATTTTATTTTAAATGTATTGCCCCCCCTCTTCTGTTTTATTTATCAACTTTTGTTTTATTTGCTCTTTTCTAGAAAAATAAGCACTTTTAAGGTACTTAAAAATGATTTTAAAATTTCAGCACTATCGATGATGGTATGCACCTTTTAAGCTTAATTGAATGCACAACCACAAATCATTTTTCTTTTCAATATATTTTTGTTTTAAATTTAACATTGATTAGTTAAATTTATAGCAATTTATAAAATACAAACACAAAATCAGCATTTTTTTTCTTGTCATTATTACTACAAAAATAATTACAAAACTGTTACTAAGAAAAATTAAAAAGTTTTATTATTTTTCACATTTCATTGTTATTGATTTTGATGAAAACATTACAATTAGTTGAATGGTACGATAAATATTTACAATAACTGACAATAAGATTGATACTATTAGAAATGAAAAAGACATTCAAAAGAAAAAATGGCTAGAAAAGTATTTTTAAATTCGATAAATGTGCAACTTGTCTCATTTTACAATCCTTATTATATTCATTGTATTAAGCACTCAAAAAATTAAATTAGAAGCAAAAGTGATTCAATTCCAATAAATTCAATAATGCATCAATATAATTGCAATTTATTAAAGCAATGGAATTTTATTGCATTGGCTTCGTAATTTACATATCTACAAATTCCAAGATAGTTTGAGTTTTTTAAAAAAATTACAACTATTATTGCTACCATGGGCTTTTATATTCATTGAAAGCTAATCGGATCACTTTAAGAAATTATCCAGGATTTAATTATAAATTTAAGCACCGTCTTGACTAGAATCCCACGAATTATGAAATAAGAAAACTGCCGATATTCACTAAGTAGGAGAAACGAATAAAGAGCGATAAATGCACTATAACGTAAACCTAAGTTTTTAGGTTTACCAGACAGCAAATCCTGAAGTGACGTCACTTTCGTCGTCGTTTGTTGGCGAAAGTGCCGACGATATTTTGCCGTGTGATAGGGCCTTTACGTTGTTATACTGTGTGCTGCCGTTCACGGAACTCAGCCGGCAGGTCGAGGGCTACGCAGAGTTGGTAGACTGCGAAGGACTCCACGATCGGAGTTGTTATCGGAGCCAGGCGTGCGGGCAAATCCAGTGCACGGCACATCTCGTAAATCGCGAGCGATTTCACGAGTGGAGCCTCGGGCTTCTGAACTGGGATGGGCTCCAGTTCAGCGGGCAGCTCCAGGGCCTGGCAGATCTTAAACACTGCGTAAGATCGCACGACAGCGACTGGTTGGACAGACGGATCAGTTGTTGTATCCGTACTAGGATCTGAAACAAGATCCATGTCAACATCCCCAACAGGTGGTGCGTCGGGGTAGAGGAAATACTCTAGTATTTCCCAGATCGTCACGAAGACGAGGAACACAATGATGGCCGAAGCCTCATCGAAATTCGCAAAAATAGCACTGAGCATCGTTACTCAGTAAAAATAAAAGTCGCAATACGTTTGGTTGCAAAAGAGAGAATGAAGTTTAGCAGAAAGCAGCAGAGAAGGGATTCATTGTTTGCTTTGTTACATTGTTTCCATTCGCAACTTTGTTGAGCATCTAAACAGTTGAAACTGTTTATAACAATGGTATCTGGTGACTATTGAGATATTTCTAGTTTACTAACAATTGAAATATGGCGAATAGTTGTTACCATCCTAACAATTAAAAACTAACAATAATGCCTTGGAAGTTGTTTGGGAGGTGAAAAAGTAGGAATTATATCTAAATGAATTATGTAGATATAAATATAAAAATTTAATTAAAAGTAATTATTAAGGAAAAATTCAAAGGACAGTTAAAATTCACTCATTTCATCTGAAATTGCACGGGAAAAATAAAAAATAATATTTTAATTTCACTTTGTAAGTGGAGAAATAATTGCACCTTCTCACATCATATCTGGCTTAGTAGACTTACAAGAAAGAGGCTTAAAGTAACAAAAATAGTAGGAAACGGGAAGAGGGGGAAATTAGTGTTGAATTCATAACTTTATTGATACATATTTGGTAAATTTTAATGCAGAAATTTATTATTTTTTCATAATCAATCGCTTATAAGCAAGAATTTAATATCCTTGAATAAAACTGCATATTATCGTAAACATTTTGCCATTTTGGTTTACATGTGGAAATAAGTATCTATGGTATTTAGTAACCTGAAGTGTGAACACAGAAGTGTGTTGAATTAACGTCATTTTTCCAAATAAAAATGATGGCTATAGTTCGACAACGAATGTCAATACTTTTAGACTTTACAGCATAATCAGTTTTTTTAATACAGACTTTCAGAAATGTTCTTACAGAAATTCATAATGCAAAAATCATTTGAATAGTTTACAGAACTATTATTTAGATAGTAGTATTCAGTATCTCTTCTTCAGGAACAGCCCATTTGTTTATAATTGCTTACTACTTCTGATTTTACATTTCCGTTTTTATCGTTTCGAAGAAATAATGTTCTCTCTTCTAAATAGTAGTAAGACAGCTCTAAGTGCTGACATAAATTAAGATGTAAAAGTGTACATCAAGTTTACAATGTACTTTTTTTTTAATTTTCAAGAGTATGAAAACATTTTTTTTTTTAAATATTTACAATTTAGCGAGTTTGTGGACGATTCTTATGCTTTTCGATATATTTTTGGGTTGATCCGTAGAGAACATCACCCCCTTGGCGCACTTACCAAAATCGCCAACTCCCCGCGCTCTTGCGTCTTATCTCCCGAAAGAAGATATCCTCCAAGGCCAACATCGGATTGCCATATTTGGCGCTAAATATCATGGGGAAAAGGGGGTGATGCTCTCTCCTATCGCATCTATTTTTGTACTCGAGCAACGAACACAAGCTTGGCACATAATTAATATTTTAAATAAAAATGAGTTTTTGCTTGTTCGTATTTCATACGTTCACTCGATTTTGATAAAAATTTCCAACTTATTGCTTGCACTTGTGCAAAGTTTATAGGAATAATATATCTATTAGACTTTATTTTGAACACAATAAAATATACAAACAAATCGCTTCATACATTTCTGTGATTTAACATCATTTTAAAACTGACAATTAAAATCAGCAAAAGACAAACAGTAAACAACGTATGGAACATGCCATTTGGAGCTAATCGTACATATAATAAACAATATAATTTTTTAATCATCGATGCCAATCAATATAAATGAAATGAAAAAAAAATATATATCTATTTAGTGCAAGCACTAATTTTTTTCTTTTCTTTAATGAATGGTCATATACACAAGGTATTGTCATTCAATGCGCACCATATTTTGGCTGAAGTGAAGCACACATATCATTCAGATTTTATCTCACATAGAATAGAATTGTTATTATCGATGCCAATCAAGGAAAATTATATGTAATGAAAATTTACAAGTGCAAGTAGTAACCGTTTTATTTATTCAATGAATCGACAAGCAAAATTTCGGTTATACAAGCGTATATCGAGTCTATTGCTTAGTCAAAAGATATGCTTACCACACGTTTCTCAGTTAATAGATCTACACTGATGCATGTAAATATAAAATAGATTGTTCTCGAATTACAAATTCACGTGTTTCAGCATTAGAAAACCAACATGCGGCAAAAATCTAAGCAACTATTCTTAACGGAAAGTCGAATGGAAAAGATGTGTCCATTCCACGCATTTCCATTATTCCCACTTACATATTTTTTTTATTTCAAACGACGGCAGCTCCTCGTTCGACTTGTATTTTCTATGACCGTCAACAAGGCGCAAGGTCAGTCATTTTAAATGGGCTTAAAAAATTCATGTTTTTCACTTTACCAACTGTATGTTGGATGCTCACGAGTTAGACAGGTAAGGATTTTATTTATTATTGCTGCAGATGGAAAAATGTACACTAAAGCCCTTGAATAATAAAGAAAAAAGAAAGAGAAAAAATATGAATTGCACTTCTACTTTATATATCATAAAATTTCAATGAATGCATTCATTGCCAATAAGAAGATAAATATTCTTTCTATAATGCCTAATCCAATAAGACAACTTCTTCTGCTGCAGCGATACGCCGGGTTAAAGAAAGAGTATGATTACAACCCAAATCCAAATCTCGCTTGAAATGAAAGAATATAAAGCCTGTCATATCTACAAGGAAATATACTCATTTGTAGTATTTGTAGTAATAATCAATTCTCAATAATAAATGTTAATAGTTTCTATCCATATATTTCTGATAAAAATAAAGAAAGTATCCCTGTGTATGTGTTGACGTTCTATAGAACAAAATTAACGAATTATGTAACGAACCGAAGACCTTTAAAAAGCTCCAATCTAGTAGGTCAAATAACCTGCAAAGCTACAGAGACTTCGTGACAGGTGCGAATGTAAGATTTCATGCTCGTTTCTACTATTATTGCTCAAACTAGAATGGATTTCTGGTAGAAATTCACAATGCTGAGAATAAGAGCCCTTTCTGAGGATGCCAAAATGTTGAATTAGAAAATTATGTTAATTCTATTAACATTTTGGAGAAGAAATTTCGTTTTGTATAGATTAGAAGCTTGAAAATTCGAAGTAACATTGGAATTGGATTAAACAAGAGATAATAAAAATCAAAAAAAGACAAATATATATATAAAACTACATTTTTCCTAAATATTCGAACCGAAGACCTTAAAAAAGTTTCGATATCCGTCAGGTCACTTAACTCACCAGGGCACGAAGAGTTAAAGGTGAGATTCAATGTAGGATTCCATGCTCGTTCACACAATTATTGTTTAAGATCGAATATAATATGCTAAGAATAAGGGGCCCTTTCTAATATTGGATAAGGTGTTCAATTAGAAAATTGTGTTAATTCTATTGACATTTTGATGAAAAAAATTATTTTTGTAAGCATTTTTAGCTTGAAAACTTGAAGTAATCTTGAAATAAGATATAGCAAACGTATAAAAAAATTAAAAGAGAAAAATTTGTATATAAAACAAAAACTCGCCCATATATTCTAACTGAAGACTTTCTAAAAATACCAATCTAACAGGTCACTCAAGCCTTCATGCCACTCAGTCTTCGCGACAGCAGTCAATGTAAGATTTCATGACCGTTTATACATTTATTGCTGAAAATATAATGGATTTCTTGTAGAAATACGCAATGCTAAGTATAAGGGCCCTTTCTGAGCAAGTTCAAATTGTTGAAAGAGAAATTTGTGTTAATTCTATTGATATTTTGAAGAAAAAATTGATTTTTGTAAATATTTAAATCTGACACTTCGAAGTAATCTTGGAATTAGATAGAAGTTTAAGGAAGACAAAAGATTAGATAGAATTAGATAGAAGTTTAGAAGAAGACAAAAGATTAATAACAATTTAAAAAGGCAAAAATATATTTAAAAAACTAAATCTCCCCCGCAGATTCGAACTGAAGACTTTTAAAAGGATTCGATCTAGCTGGTCACTAAACCCACTCGACCATGCAGACATCGAGATAAGCGCCAATGTAAGATTTCTTGCTCGTTTATACATTTATTGTTTCAAATACAAGGTGTCCAAAAAGTTCCCGTCCCGATGATTTGAGAACTTATTTTACAAAAACAATAGGTTCAAAAAGAATTGTTTTTATGCCAATGATAAAAAGCACTTTTCCCATAACTAAGGAAAAAATACTGAACTTGCATTTATAATAAATGTTCGAAATGTCCACCCCTTTCTTGAAGACAAAGCTGAACTCGTTTGCGCACGGTTTTTCGAAACGCGTTTTAACATGCTAGGAGTGATTTCTTGTATCCTTTGGGTAATTGCAATTTTCAAATCATCTATTATTTGAGCATCACCTGCATAAACTTTGTCCTTTAAATATCCCCACAGAAAAAAGTCCGGGATGGTCAGATCAGGGGATCGAGGTGGCCAAAAAATTTTTGAGATAAGTCGATCGCCGAAAAAAGCTTCAACCATGTCCATGGTTTTATTACTCGTATGGCAAAATTTAATATACTTGAAAAAAATTAAGGAAAATGATTTTTTAAATTTGGAGTACAGGAATTTTTTGGACACCCGGTATAATGGATTTCTGGTAGAAATACAGAATGCTAAGAACAAGGGTACTTTTTAAACATGTGCAAGGTGTTGAATTGGAAAACTTTGATTGATATTTTGGAGAAAAAAATTATTTTCTATTAAAAGCTTGAATAGTAACAAAGACACCCACCCATATATATATATATATATATATATATA
>JAOUZG010028580.1:1211346-1272994 GCA_026289955.1 Argiope argentata | reverse complement strand
ATATAAAATAACACAGTTATATCAAATTCTATTGTTTTTTAAACATTTTATTTTAATACAGGGTTTTCCATGGGGGATA
The DNA here is from genome assembly GCA_026289955.1 of Argiope argentata. Taxonomy (NCBI): domain Eukaryota; kingdom Metazoa; phylum Arthropoda; class Arachnida; order Araneae; family Araneidae; genus Argiope; species Argiope argentata. The sequence goes on along the minus strand of JAOUZG010028580.1, from coordinate 1,272,915 downwards.
GCTGATGTTGATGATAATTTGCGTCGTTTTCTAATACCTGTGGAAAAGATTGAGTTAAGAGAAGTTGTTGGTCAAGGTGCATTTGCAACTGTTCATAGAGGAATTTATAATAGAAATAAAAGCAAAGATGACATTGCAGTGAAAGTATTTTCAGGTATAGTTTTTGTTTCTTTATAATTTCTTGAATAGTTTTCAATTTTAATTTTTCACAAATTATTTGATATTTGAGTAATTTTTGTACCATTCATTAATAATCATATTCTTTTGTTAATTTTCTGTGAATTTTATGATTTATCTTTAAAGAATTCTAACATAAAATTCATTCATGAAGAAGTTAGTACCAAATTATCAAATGAGCAAATTCAACTCTTAGGAACGGTATAACTTTTTTTTACTCTTCCTAATATATATTTTCGTAATAGTTTCAGAATTTTTTCTTTTATTTGATTTGTGAGGGCTTTGTTCTCGAATTTATTCATTTTAGAGGCAGGAATCTGCAATTTTTTAGTTTTATTCTTCTTAATTTTTTTAACAAGTCAATAAGTTTTTTCTCCATTTGTTCAACTCGCAGATCAACTGCCAAACAAACTTTGCTACTTGTATACTTTTTTTTTATTATATAACATAAGCATAAACATTTAAGGTAAACATTTTTATGCATGGGATATTAAAATTATTTCAATGTGTCATGATTTTTGTAATTTTAGAGCTGTGTCTGTTAAAAATTAATTCAAAATCTGGGCTTAGAAAGAAGGCTAATGTCAAAAATATTATTGTTGTTGTTATTAAAGATTTTGCTGATGTTTTTATTTTATGTCTAATTAAAAACTTAATATTTATATTGTTAGTATTTTTTGGATTAGAATATTCACTTATGAGTTTTGAAGATCAATATCTTAAAATTTCATTGAAATATATAAGTTATAAAAGGATCTAATCAAGCCTAAATATTATATAGATAAATAAGAAATGAAAAATAAATCTGTTAACAGAAGAATATTTTTGAAATTTCTAGAAGAAAAACATACTAATTGAATTTTTTTAATGGATTGCTATGTTTTGTTTAACTTTAAGCATCATAGTACAAATGATATGTTTTTTAGTCTACAACTGAAATGTTTTCTTTTGCATATTAGTTACATTTAGCAATTAGCTTTGTTGCTAATATATTGATTGTATTTACTTTTAGTTAAGTTTTGCATATTTATCTCTACTGTTATCAGAGATTATTATTTCCTAAAAATTATGTTACATTCAAACCTACCACAAACTTAAAAGGGCTAAATTTTGAATGAAAACATTTGCCTAGTTACTTTTCTTTTTACAGGTGATATCTAATCAATATCAAATCTATTATCAGCTATATGTGACTCAGCATATTTAAATCGATTTTATCTAAATGCACAGTTTTTTCTAATGAAACTCATTCTTTCCATTTAAGCCTCAGTGAAAACTTTCTTTAAAGCAGACTACATGTCATTTGTATCTATATAAACACATATCATGTTATTGTATCTATATAAACACAAATCATGTTTATTTCATCAATAGTCCACTTTAGCCTTTCCTTTCTTACGATTTGTATCAAATACTTGCAGCATGCTAAACAGTTGTTTTTAATATCCTGATATATACAAATATTGTAAAGAATTTTTTTTTAATAACTGAATTTTTTGTACTTATATTTTAATTTTTTTTAATATTTTAATCTTATATACTAAAAAATTTGACTTTCTTTTTTATCAATAGCTGAAACTATTAATAGACACAATATGCTTCATGAGATAGAAATCTTAAGTCTTATTGGTCGTCATGATAACATCATTGGATTTGTTGGATTTACTTTAGATGTGGAAAAAATGTATCTTATATTTGAATATTGCTCTTATGGAAATCTCCACAATTACCTTGTTACATTGAAACCAGAGGTAAATGAAGTTGTTTATTTACAAGTTTTAAGGAAGTCTTTTTTAAAATTTAAATTTTATAATTAGAGATTTAAAAAAGCTTATAATTATGTTTTCAGTATGTCTGGGAATAATTTTTCTTGCTTTTTATGCCAAATTACTCATTTGAATTTATAACATTTTTTTTAAAAATTACATATTATATATTTCTTTTCTCTGGTTTTGCCATAGTTAAAAACAATATGAATAGAATAATGATGTCAGTGGTTTCAAACAAGTGCAGTAGATTATATAGAGACTAGGCAAAAGATGAAATAGCTTCATATTTACTTATGAAACACAATGCAGAATTCTAGAAAGTTTAGTTGAAATATTTGCAATGTATGTTGAACAAATTTTTAAAGTCAGGTCAAGCATTTTTTCATTTAACTCTGTTAATCTGAATTTATTATTTTGAAATATAATTCTTCATTTATAGTTTTAAGATGTTGTACTTAATGGAAGTCTTCAAATTGAGTTTTCATTGCAAAGATGCAATTCTCAAAGTGGTGTTTGCTTAAATTTGTAATTTTTAATCAAAATCCATTCACTATTCATTTAAAAAATAATTTGAGGCCAATTTCATCTCTAAGGTTTGTTTAAGCAGTCATGATAATTTACTTATTCAATTATTTTTTCTGGAGCTGCTTGGATTAATTTGAAATATGATTTTAAAATATATGTATAACTAGTATTCAATTATAATGATTAGTTTTAGCTATGTTTTCTTCTTGACATTTTTTAATTTCGCAGATGCCCCCCCCCTTTTTTTTATGAAAATGAAACATTTATACAGAAAAATTAAGTAACATTAAATTTTAATCTTTTAAATCTGTTTTTTTTTTTTTTTCAGCTCATGCATATGAGGAGCCTTCCACCATCTGAACGTCCAAGCCGTGATTATGGTAATTTCTAACAATCATCTTCGACTCTTTAAATTGAAGAAATTAGCATTATCTTTCTTTCTCTCAATCTTTTCAAAATTAACTGGGAAAAATCTTTAAAATAAATATGCAATTTGTAAAATAAATAAATAATATAAATGTTAACAATCATTATAAATGAAAATTTTATTTATATTCTCTTATCTTAAAAGGATTTTTAAAAATCATTGCAGAAAATAATGTTATGTTTCAACTTACATTTATTATAATTTTTAAATGAACCAATGTATTTGCATATCTGCTCTTTGAATATTCATGATAAATTGGACATAGCATTCCTAATCTTATTCATTTCATATTTATTTGCTATTTTTATAGTCATATATATTTTTTTTTCAAAAAAAAAATCACGTATTAGATCACAATTTTTGAAACTGAATTTTATTAACAAAAAGTATTGATTTTTTTTGATAATCATCTGCACATTTATCTTTTGTAACTTCTTAAAAGTTATTTTATGAATTTTATATGGATTAATTATCATATTTCTTTTTCTTTCTCAATAGGTAAGGGCCATGCATTAAGATTGTCATCTTTTATTTATCAAGTTGCAAAAGGAATGGTAATTAAAATACTTTGTAATTTATAGCAGTATAATAAATTCTATGAAATTTTTTTCATAATTTACTAATCTTTTTGTGGAATTGTTTTTCAGGAATATATTTCATCATTGAAACTTATTCATAGAGATATAGCAGCTCGAAATATTTTGCTTTATGATGAAAAAAGAGTGAAAATATCAGATTTTGGGCTTTCTAAAGATGTTTATCAGACTAAGTACTATTCATCTGAAACTCGAAAAAAGTTACCCATTAAGTGGATGGCTCCAGAGGCAATTGAAAAACAAAGATTTAATACATTCACTGATGTGTAAGTAAACGAATGAATATTCAATTAGTTTTTAGTATATGTATACTCTTTAAAGATAATTATTATGACTTTAAGTGAAAAAATAACATTTATAAATACTATTAAATACAATTATTATATTTGATGCTATTATCAAATATAATGATTGCAGTTATTATTTTCTTTAGATTGAGTGCATTATTTGTAGTTATTAATGTTCTTTTTTTACAAGTTTTTGTTAAAATTTGCTTTCAATTCTTTTCTATATATTAGTGCCATTTAAAACATATCTTTATTTTTTTTTAATTAATCATGTTTCTATACTAGCAGCATATACAATTTTATAAGAACATGCAACATTTTAATAAATTTTTAGACAATGTTGCATGCTTTCACGTTACACTTGTCTCTGTTGGTGATAAGCTGGTTTACAAAAGTTGATGGTTGTTAAAATATCCAATAAATATTTTGTATCATTTATTCTTAGTAACTTCCTTAACAAACATTTTTTAAAACTTATTTTAAAGACATATAACACATACTGTTTTAAAAGTCTTATGTTATTTTGTTTATTGCTTAATGCATCTTTCTGATTCGACCTTTAATTTGAAAAAAAGGAACTGATTAAGCTTCAATTAATATAAAAATATCTTTATTGATACTAAATATTTTTATTTAAAATATGAGAACAAGAAGTTAAATTGCTTAGCATTGAAATTTTATATCCATTACAGAATACTTTTCCCATAATTTGTGTAATAGCTCAACGAGTTTTTCATTAACAATTTTTGTGATTTAAAAAAAATAAAAGAATTGCTGCACTAAAATAACAAACCAAATATCAAGTATCAAGAGCAGCTACACATTTTCGTGCATTCAAATATATTTTGTTGAAGATTATCTGCATTTCAAAAGAGATACATTGGAATTTTTTAAAATGATACATTTTTGTTTATTTTTTAATTATATATTTAAAGTAGTGTATATCATTTTTAGATGGTCCTTTGGAATTTTTATGTGGGAAGTTTTTAAGCTTGGTAAAGAACCCTATCCAGAAATAAGAAATGCCAATATCCTACAGTTTTTGAAACTTGGTTATAGATTGGAGCAGCCTCATTGCACAAAAGCATGGTAATTTTTTTAAGTTTCTAATTATAGCATATTATCTAAGAACAGGCTATATTTTAATTGTTTTAGTATGAATATTGATATTTACATCATATTACAAATATACCAGTAATTTAATGCGGAAATCAGTAGAACATGCCACAAGAATATTTTGAGTGATAGTCCAGATTTTAAATTAAGATTTATGTATATCATGTTTCCTGTAGTGCTTGCCAATAAGAAATTAAAATCATCTAATGACAGTGGGACATGACATGAAAATTTACTTTTTTTCTCTAAATATTGCAGTATTGCAGGAAATTGATCTCTTGATGTATATGATTAAATACTTATATATATTAAAATACAATGTCTTGATATTTCTTATAAAATTTGAAATTTTGGTAGACGGTAAGGCTATTAAGTAATAGAATAATGCCATAAGGATATACAAATACAATGAGAAAAAATATTCTTCCAAAAGTTTAAAATATTTTGAATAAGTGCCTTTGGTGACTAGCTGGTTTGCCAGGAATAGTTTATGTATTACAGTTAAATTGCTTTTATATATTTACATGTATGATTATGATAGATTGTTTGACTGAATTCAGCATATTAATTATCTTGCACATTTTTTTTTTATTGTGTACAGCAAAAAAATGTCTTTCTAAAGAAGACCAGTTTCTAGACATCAAAGCACTGTTAAAATATGAATATTTGTTTCACCTTTCTTCTAGCTTTCAATATAGTGTAATTTTACTTTTTTTTATTCATCTTGTAAACTATTTAGATTTTAAATGTATTTTCTTTTTAACTTGCATCAATTTGAGGGCAAGAATATATTTTAACAAAAATTGTTAAAATGCAGGAAAGATTTGTATCTGTCCAATTGAAATAATTAAAAACCATTTTTTTTTATTTTGAAACTGAGCGAATTTTATTATTGTGCAATAATACTCTTAAAATTTATAGTTGATGAAAATCGATTTCAGCTTAATTTATTATAAGATAAAATTATAAAAAAAAAGTGAGGTACACATTTTCACTTCCCAAGTTATACACATGGTATATTCAGCAGCTATAGGTCAAATGTACAGGCTTGTAAAGACCCATGTACACTTGATCATTCATCTGTATTATGAGTAGAAATAAAACTTTTCTTTGTTTATTTCTGCACATTGATCCATCATTAAATATCTTTGTTATATTTTATTATCAATATGTTCTTCTTCCAAAAGTTACATTTTGAATTTTTACTAAGCTTACTTTCAGCAGAAGAAATTGCTAACTTTTAGATTTGCTTTTAAGATAGGAATTTGAATGGGGAAGTAGGAATCAGTTTTCTGTTTTATGTGTTTTAAAAAGAATTGCATGTGTCCTCAAATTGTCAGAGGGCATCTATTTTTATCCTTCCTGGTTAATAACTAATCTCATATGTTATGAAGTAATGGAATAACTATGGAAAAGTTCTTTATTTTGCTAGAACGATTCAGTTTTTAAATAATTGACTGTCATCACAAGGACATATGCGAATACTGAGAATGACAAATTAATGATAATGTCTTGACTTTTCCCATTAGAAGTATGGTTTGGCAGTGGGCAGATGATTCACCCCTATACCATTACTCTATTCACTAAGGAAGTGAGAACCTGCTTACTTATTCAGAAATTTCTTATTCATATGTTTATTTGTTCTCTAATGAATAATATGAATAAGATAATGTTATCTCCAGCTTATCGGAAATTCAAAACATCAGCAGTGCAAGGGGGGAGACATCCTAATATTCGCAGATGAATTAAATATCATAGGTATACTGCCTTGAACTGTCGTGAGAATAATATTGATAGATGAATAGATTAATGCTAGAAAAATATCATTTGATAGTTGACTATATAATGCTTAATTATTCCACCCTATAATTTGAGTGGAATTGAATAATTACCTTACCATAATCTTCAAGCTGTAATTTAATTAAATAATTGTTTTCTATTTTTTTATAAGGTATGATATCATGTTTTCTTGTTGGAACATACAGCCAAAAGCTAGACCAAGATTCAAAGAACTTGTCCAGAAAATAGAAGCTGTCATGGAAGTTGATCGTACTTATACTGTTCTCAGTTGAAATCTGGCTATGTAATTTCATATATATTTTTCACATGCATGCTTTCATTTTTAGTACCTTGATAACATAGCTATTCATTATATTCATTACATATGGGATTTTTTTTGTCATATCCTTTTTTTCTTTTTTTTAATAAGAAGCAGGAAATTTTCACTTTAGTTTTTATAAGAATTGTAAATATAAATGAGATGTGTTAGTTGAACATATTAATTTGACTCAAAAATACTATGTATTTTTTTGAGTACATTTGAAAATTGAATTCATTTAACTTTAATAATCTTAATTCATTGTTCCATATGTAATGTTGTGACTTTCAGTTTTAATATCTCGATGACAAATATACTAAGCATTTATGTATATATAACAAGAAAGATGTTACTGATGCTTTAACCATATAGCTTTGAAAAAACTATCAACTGTTTGTGAGCATAGTTGCTTTTTAGCTATAGTTAACCTGATATTTTTGGCGATTAACTGTTGGCATTTGTTTAATGCACCAGTACTAGAAGAAGAAATATTGATTTTTTTAGATATAATTATATATTAGACCTTTGCTATATGATTAATATGGTGATAAGTATCATAAATATGATTCTGTGATAAAAATGTATTTGTTTATATAACTGTTACTACCTGTTTATGAATTTAGAGCTTATTTTACTGAATCCTTTTATCAGAAGGTGTTTCTTTTGAGATCATATAGGGGGTTACCATGAATGAAAGTTTTTTGTATTTATGCCAGTATATAAAATTATTCAAACTATGAAGATGTGAGTTTTAAATTGCTGCAAGAATTTTTATTTTTTGATCTTTTACAAATACCTTTATTATCTATATCTTTCACAAATGCAATTTATGTCTCATTGAGTTAGAATCTATTTTGTTGATTGCTTGTATTATATAATTTATTAATTTATGTAAATACTGAGAGAAAGAGATGAATAAAACACTTGATGAACAAGTTTAACAAATTTTCATTGAAAAACTTTAAAATAATTTAAAATATTTTTATATGTCTTTACCTTTTACATGGAACAATTGCCTGTAATTAATATCGATTGCACAATTGTCTATACTAATAATAAAAAAAGAAATACTCCTATTGGTTGTCTGTCTGCCCATTGTCAAAGTACAGAATAAACCATTTGATTTAAGGTCACCAAACTTGGTGCATAAATATATTTTTGAGGGCGAAAATTTATATCTTGTATCTGTTTTGAATCTATTTGTAATTATTCAATTTTTTCCAAACTTTAATTAGCTTTATTTAATTAAAGTTGCAACACATTTCAATGATTTTAGTCGTAATGAAAAAATTATCAATGAAATAATTGTTTGCATTTTAAAAGTGAGAAACTGATCTTTTAAATGATACATTCTGTCTACCATTTTTCTCAATTTTTTACTGCCACATCAAATCTCTAAATGGTTTTTCATTTGAGAAAGATTACCTTAAGTAACTTTTTTTAAACCAAGAATTTTATTTTACTCGTAAGCAGCGAAATTGTCTCAAAAGATTGGCAAGTATATAAATATTAGTTTTTTTCCTTTTACTTTGTTTGATAGAAAACTTAAGCAAATTGTTATTTAAAGTTTATTAGATTTGTCATGCATATAACTATTACTACCTTACTATTAAAAAATCAGATAGGTGTTGTAGTTTAGTTTAACTACAACACCTATCTGATTTTTTTTTTTTTAATTTGGGAATGGAAAGAGGAAAATAGACTGTTTCAAACCAATAAAGAAAATTTCTGATTATTTTTATTTTGAAAAGGAAATAGCGTGTTTACACACCTTGATTTGAAAAAAAGTAAAGAATATTCTTTTTTTGATTAAGAAAGATTAATTTTTTATTCATACGAAGATTGAAACAAATGGTATTGAATATTAAGCAACGGTTTATTAAGTACAAATGGATTATTTCTGAATTCTCTTTATAAAACTTTAGATACTTTTAGCTGCATATTTGTAAGAAAATGGTAATTCTCATTTTAAGAGTTAACGCATCTTTAGGTTTCGATAATTTGTAACTCGTTTGTGCTATAAAACTAAAAATTATAATTTCTATTCTTTAATGGTCATTTGAATTGTGTGACTAATTTTAATTCAAACTAGTAGTCACCTTAAAACTTTCTCGCAATTTCTCTAATTTGTCATTTCAGAGCATGTTTTACATGGCACTGGCATATAATAGCTACAAAATAATAATTGTTTAATAACTGGCTAAGCTAATCCAATTATTATTAAGTAATTTTAAATAAAATTAATAAATAATAATTGGATTAAGTATTTTTACTGAATCCATGATGCTTTACCTGGCGAGTTATTTGTAGATTAATCCTGTTATATATTATAAATATGCAAAAATGAAATTTCTGTTTTAGACATTCTTTTCTCAACCAGTTGAAACTAAAAGGTGGACTCAAAACTGCATTTGAAGCCACAAATTCTCATGCCGAATTTGATATTTTTAAATCATTACATTTTTTGAATAACAGCGTCTAGTTATTTCTAAAATTACAGCCCGACAGCCGACCAACCAGTTGTTAGATTTGGCTCAGCAATTGACAGTTGTCGACACTAAAGATATTAAATACGTGTACCTAATTTTATACATCTGTCTAGCTTTCTTCGTTTTGTAGCTATCGTGTTAACTTGTTTTCTAACAGATGAATTTCCTATCGACAGATTTTGGTAGAAATTTGATAGATATTTCTGAATGTGATGTAAAGACCGCATACCAAATTTTTAATTGATAATTTCAAGTTGTTTTTGAGTTATCTGTGTCACATGCAGACAAGTATTTCCCTAGAATGTATTTTTCGAACTCGGGAAGTTTTTAAATGTGGTTAATGAAGGTTAAAACGTGTCGTCAAAATCGCGAGTTCCATTTATTAGATGATTACTTTTTCTATATGACGTGTAAGTAAAAAATGTACAGCAACTACAATCATGTCCATAAAGAAAGGATAATTCAGAGTGCTAAAATACATATATCACCCGTAAAAAATTACACACATCTTCAAAAATCATATACAAAGTGCAGAAAGACACTGCAACGATGGGAGTGTAAGAGAGTGATGTATAAGGAATGCAGGCAAAGAAGTAAAATTGTTCAGAGGCTCTTTATAAGCCTTTCATTGCAATAACTGTATCGTTATGACAAAAGGATGCATTTGGAAAATTTTTTACGTGGTAGAATCATCGACTGTTTGGAATGTGGGCGTACCCAGCTTGAAGTGTCCGAGGAACTTGAAATCGCCCTGAGTGCCATCTCCAGGTTTTGGCAACGATTCCAAGATGATGATAATGTGATTAGATGTTTCTGCGCAGGCCACCTCAGAGTTACAACGTCAAATGAGGACCGATATTTGGTATCAAAGTTACTGCCAAAAGAAAGAGGCGGATCACAGCATTAGACTTATCTCGTCAGCTCTCTTCAGCTACTGGTACGACAGTTTCAAGGCAGACAGAGTACAAACACTAAGGACAGATTGGTCTATATGGTTGTAGGCCTGTTAGAAGGGTTCCACTTACTGTGAGTCACTGTCGCCTGAAGTAGAGAGCATGCATTGTGGACACCGCAACAGTGGGCTTGTGAAATGATTTCCAATAAGTCCAGATTTAACTTGCAATCTGATTCTAAGTCGGACTATTATATGAAGAACGCCAGATGGCCGTTACCATCAAGAGAACCTCATTGAACGACACCTTTACCATGATGGAGGATTGCTCGTTTTGGGAGGAATTATTCCGGGTTCCAGAGCTGACCTGCATGTTCGAATTTGAACCATGACGGAGCAAATCTGTCGGGACGTCCTTCTGGAACAACATGTACATTTGTTTCGGGGCGCCATGGGCGCAGAATTCGTGCTTAAGGATGACAACGCCCGCCCTCACCGTGAAAACATCGTAAACGAATGCCTTCGATCGGAGGATGCCACCCGTATTGACTGGCCAGCATTCTCATCTGACGTGAATTCAATACACCATGTTTACATCAACATGCTGTCAAACATGCTTTGCCTACGAGTTGCAGTTCGTCAACTACCTCCTATGTGGAACTTCGGAGAGCATTGCTTGATGAGTGTGTAAAATTTCCCAAGATTAATAATATTACACGCATAGCATCTTTTTTTACTCTTTATCTTTTGTTTTATAAATAAGCTTTACAAATTAGTCACATTTGTTTTGCTTCTGGCTCTTTCTTTTCCTGAACTTGCATTATTAACTTAATTTATGGACTTGAGTGTAAGTGGGCATCATAACGAGATTTTTTTTTAAAAAAAATTTGAACTGGTTTAAAAATATATTTTGTGCAGTAGTATTTCCTGTTTTTTTTTTTTTTTTTTCGTGCTGAAATACTATATTATTATTTAACGTTTAATTAAAAATTGAAATTCCAAGGGGAAAAAAAAACCCTCCTAAATGTGAAAGCATTTTCCAAAGTATATTTGTGGTAAATTAAATCTGTCACCAATGATCTGTCTTATAGTTTTCCAACACACAAACACATTTTTATTACTTGTGGAGATACTCTTAATATTGTAAAAAAAACATGTTATAACAATTAAGGAAGACTGATTTTAATGATAAAATAATTAAAGAAAGGTGTAGTAGTAATATATGTTTGAAGTTTGATTCGTCCATTTTATTTTTGGAATTGTTTTTAATTATATAACAGCAATAACGCTGAACAAATAAACGAAAAATATGGTTAATATGAATAGGCTCATGATTATACTTCCGTGAAAAACCAATTTATAAAAATGAATAGCTAAAATACTGCAAAAAATATATTGTTGCATTCGGGCGATCGCCGTGGAAGTGTACCGAAGGAGAAAGTGTTGGCGACGTTTGACAAGGAGCTTCGCGCCAGCTGAGTTTATTTGGCGATAGGAATATTCTGGTCGCCCCCAGATTGTTCACGATGCGTCACGTTACTCGTGGGCTCCCGATCGCTTGGCTATAAAAAAGACAGGTTGCCGCAATCTTGCAGTTTTTCCTCTCGGAAGAGAAGCGACTCGTCGTAGTGAGCTGATTACTTTTTTCTTACGCTTTACGCTTGTTATTAGTGAGCTGTGTTTACGTTTGCTGTGCTATACGATATATGTTTTGCAGTCTGTGTTTATTGTGTGTAAGACTTGCATTTACGCTGTTAGTGACTGTTGACTGCTGGGTTGTTTTTATCCCAAGTTTTTACTTTATCAAGTCATCCTGTAAATAGCTGTAAATAAATTTGTTTTTTCTGTCTTCAAATAAAGTCCATTCAATCCCAACCCACTACGCCAAAAACGTAACAATATTGATATCAGTGGAAATGGATATTAACGGGAAACTTATTTTTGAAAATTGTGAAATTAGGTTTTAGTTTAATATTATGTAGTAAAATTGATTTAGAATTTTGATATAATTTTAATTAAAATTATATTTATAATTGTTATAATTTGAAAAAATGCTCTTTCCCCCTTTTTATTGATTATCCTAGTACCCAAGAATTAAATATGAGTGAAATTGAGTAGCTCCTAGCTTTAGCTAACGCGATCTGCCATGGAAATCATTTTGAACGACTTTTGTCATCATGCTATCTGTCATTATGCTACAGATAGTATACCAGCCTATAAACATTATTATATTGAAAAATGAGAAATATAAGATAAAAATTATTTTAAATGCATCGGTAAGTCTTAAAATCTTGTGTTCAATATTTTGAAAGCTCGACCTGTTACATATTTCAGCACGGTAAGGGCAAAAGGTTTCCATCCATTTTAATTTGTTTATTTGAGTCATTAAAGAGCCAAAAATTTGAATTCTCATTACCTCTTCGTGAATAGCAGGTGTTGTTGACCTTGAAAAACTCCCTGTATCTGTTACAAAGGCAGGTGCGTTCCAAAACTGGTTTTCGATCGCTTAATGGGCTGCATTAGGTGGGGATCACTTAAGTGAAATCTTTTACCATTAAGAATGTGCTAACATGAATAAAGGAAGCATAAAAGATCGATGAATAAAACGAGTAAAGGTATAAGGAGGATCAAAGACAAAAGGATGTGTTTTGTTGTTCGATGGTGATGAAATAAATGTTTAGATTACCAAAGTGCTGTAGATCATGATGCTTGTTTTTATGCCATCTTGTTAACTTCACAAATGTTTTTCATTGCGTTCATCCATTCATTAAATCCATTGGAAATGAATTAAATGTTCCATTACATTCATTGAAAATTTATTGAAATTGTAAAATGTTTATAATTTAATAATAAAACATTTTGCCTTAATAATTTAATTTCAATAATAAAACTTTTGCATCCAGCCTCAGTAGGTTATATACATTCTGCTTGCCATCTGAAATGTCACTTACTATCTTATACGAATCCAAAATAATTTTTGCTTATGATAAAAATTTGAGATTAATATGTAACGTACACTAAAATACTAAACAAAGAATGAAATAAAACTTATTAAAATTTTGCCCTCAACTATAAAACTGTTCTGTGTTTCCTCTAAAAATAGTTCTGATTTGTGTAATAAGAATGTAATAAATAAGTATGCATATAACCAACTAAAAGTTGCCAAATCGATTGGTAGTTTGGTTAATTCGTTAAATATATGAGCGAAAATATTGTAATTCTGAGTGAAATTAATTGTGGAACTCGGGGACTAAAACGCCCGTTTGGCTTTCTGTTCCGAATTTTCAGACCGATTTGTGCGCTATATTAGAAATGTAACGGGCAGGAAAAATTATTTTATTCTTTAAAATCCATATTAAAAACATGGTACATTAAAATATCTTTAAATAAATATTTTCTGCTTTTTAGTCTTGTATGTGTAAAATTGCAATCGATTTTAAACTAACTGTCTAGCATGGCGACATCTATTGGTAATAAAAGTGTCGAACGCATTGCACAATTTGAACCAAATAGGCAGTTATAAAAAGTGAGTTAATATTGTCTTGTCATTCAGTTTCGAACTATGTTGAAAATCTCTGTTCTTAAGTCAGTGGGAAAGATAGATAAACGAACTGAAATTAATTGCAAAATGTACAAGATAGACCTCGCAGAAACAGTTCATGAACACACACACGCACACACATCATAGGAATTGGTTTTTTTTTTCCCCATGGGAGAATATGATGTTATTTTCTTTAATGGGTTTTGAATAATTGTAGGCAACGAATAATTGAAACTTGAAATCGTATAGACAAGGATCGAGCAAAAACGGCAGTATTCCTAAACATCTTTTAATATCATATCTTTCTTTTTTTTACCTGCTTTTACTGTATTGCATTATTATTGTGTGTGCTTCTTTGAATGCAGGTGCTTTTTTAAAAGGGTGACCTGCTTTTACCAGTATTGTTTTATCAAACTGTTTTAAATTACTTAATGGCTGAAATGAAATAAGACAAATAATGAATTAAAAAGTAATAATGTTCGCATATAATAACTTGGAAATTTGTGGTCGTAGATTTCATTTATATGTATATAATATTTTGCAATCGGAAGTGATTGAAAAGATAGGTGATGGTGACACTTTAGAAGAGGTATTGAAAAATTCTGCGATTCTGTGGCTCTTACCATTAAATTTGTAAACATTAGCGAAAATCATTATCTGAAGTAAAAATGTGTACCTTTTTTTCCAAAAAATAATAATGTGTAAGATCAGTGTTAAAAATTCTTTCAATTAAACTTTGTTTTATTTTTCCCTTATAATTAAAACACTAATTAAGTTAATTTAGATTATATATATATATATTTAAAATCTGAACTATGAGTAATATATTTTCCCATTCAAAGTTAACTTTGCATAACTCATAATATATTAATGACATAATTCCAGCGTTTCTGAAAGCTTCACCTTGTTTTAAATAACAGATTAGAAACTGAAACGCATATTTTAAAAGTAGATTTATTTCAAATTTAAATCGGATTAATATTTAAACGGAATTTTTGCATTTTAAAAACAATTTTTTAGCAAATAATTTCAGAAAAGGTCACTACCCCAAAATTGATCGCTTAAAAGTAATAATTTTAGATTCAAAATTTTTTTCTGTAATTTTTGATCAATTTTTAAGAGACAGAAAGATCTTTAACTACATTTGCTGAACTGAAATTTTAAAGATACAAGCTGCTGGTCAAGAAGGAGAGATCTTGGATCCTGCTGTTATTCACAGATGATACCGTGCATGAAAACAAAAATGACCAATAGCTCTCTGTAGACAGGTTGGGATGTAAACCTGTTTCGGCCTTGCATTTTCTTCCAAGGTCTCGGATCCAGCCAGACAATCAGCTTTTAATGCACCTGGAGCCAAGGTCGGCCGAAAAACAATGAGAAGATGTATTCATTAATCTTTGTTTTCAAAAATAGATTTCGATCATTCAATTTTTTTGCTGTTAATTGTGCAATTTATTTATATTGAGTATTGTAATTTTATGCTATATTTTTCATTTCCCCATGCGCCGATGACAACTTCCAATCATTATCTGTACATCTAATTGTTTTTTCTAAATAGAAAGGATTTAATAGTCAGAATTTCAGATTTGAATAAATAAAATTACAAAATGAAAACTACGTAATGATAATGATAATTTTTGCTGGCAAACAAAGTTTTGGAGCTACACCTGTTTTGAGATTAAATGACAACTATAATTTCATATTTCTACGTCAATCTTTTAAAAACGCATCTTTTCTGAAGAAGCATACGTAATAATAAAGCAATGCTGGTAAAAGAAGGCGAAACTTTAAAAAAAAACCTCTGCTTTCAAAGAAGTGTACATAATATTAATGCAATACCGGTAAAAGCCGGTAAAAAAAAATCAACCGATAATTTCCGACGGCCCATAATCTTTATTTTTTGCTCGTAAACTTTTGAAACATCAAAAACTTCTAACCAAAAAAACATCATGTTCTCACATGATCAAAATCTGATTTTGAAGTTCCTGGTGGTAAAACTGGGACGGCTTTTCCCGTTTCCAGACAAAACTTTCGCCAAGCTTAATCATAATACAATGCATATTCACCACTAGATGAAAAAAAAAATGGCATTTCAACAAAAACTACGAGTTTATTTCAATATGCAGCAATATTTTCAGTTCCTAATGTTTGTTTTTAGAAGGGGGAAAATCAGCAAAATTAGGAAGGGCAGTTAATTCAAGTCTAATGAATTTTTAATTGTAATGTAGCGAATATTTAATGTTAGATGAAAATAATTATGGGCCAACAAAAACTAAGAGGCATATTGGAGTTTGCAGCAATATTTTCTGTTTCTACTTCTAAAGTTTGTTTTTGGCAGGAGGGAAAACCAGAAAATCATGCTGGAATATGCAGTTAATTAAGGTTGAATTATTGAATAAGAAAACTTTTAATACTAAAATAAATAGCTCATCATTTTGACGATTTCTTGGGGGGGAATCCAATACGGACTTTGTTCAAAATTTTATTTGAATTTTTTGATAATGATGGTGGTAAATAATAATGCATTTGAAATACGTGCTCTAAAATCCCCCAATATGATAGATTAAAGTAATAATGTAATAATATATTACAGCAAAATATGTAATACGTGCCTAAAGTAAATTAAACACATAAATATTATTCAGTATTATAGCACATATCTATTATCTATACTGCTGTTATAAATTTGAAAGTTTGGATGGATGGATGAATTATGTTAGTCAATCATGCCTGAACAACTGAACCAAATTGGATGAAATTTAGCTCAGATATTGATTAGAGTCTAGAATTGGACATAGACTACTATTTATTCTGGTTAATTCAGTTTTTTAATTTTTTTATTAATTAAGAACTCACTTTCTCGCTTCTTCTTCTCTTTCTCGCTTCTTCGCGCAAAAATCTTCATTTATCCACCACCAAATGAGTAAAGCTTCAGTTTGTTTTTTCCCGTGCTAATTAGGTCCGGCTTAACATGTTTTCGATCGATTATTTCAAACGATTCTGTTTATTTTCATAGTGTTTGATGCATTTAAAATTAAACATCGTTAAAGAATCGATTTTTCGGATTCACTTTGAAGTACTTTTGAATCAAAATAAAACAGAATAAAGAAAATTAAAAAAATTCTAATCTGTATTGCATTACCGCAACTGGCGTAGAAAATTCACGATTTTGCGTTGCCACAATTGGCATTGAAAATTCATGCATGTGTGGTGTGTTGTTATTGTTGACAACTGTATTTTCATTTTAATTAAAAGATTAAAAATTATCTGCATAATACTGTTATAGCTATTTCATTCTCAATCGATAAATAAAATAGACTTGACTTGATTTTAAAGAAATACGGACTTGATTTGCTTTTTTGCTTTATTTCAGGTACATACTGTGAATAAACTGTTTTTAGATTAGTTGTGTGCTTTTCCATGCGTACGAAGTCGCGGGTAAAAGCTAGTATTAAATAATTTTTGATGAAACTGTCACTATTAAGAATATAGAGATAAACAGTTCCTGTACAAAGCGTCTAAGGCACTAAATTGAGAAGGAGAAAAAAAAAAGAAGAGATAAATATTAATAAGGTGAAAATTAATAAGATTTTGGCTGTATGATAGAAAAAATATACAATTTGCTATAAGATGATATTTCGTCAATCGTACATCAAGAGATAATTGTGTACAGTAATGATTTCATTCCATGTAATTTCATGTTTCTACTTGTTGCATAAATTGTTACTCGATACTACCACGATGTCATTCAATATCATAGAGCATCTTGAGTTATTAAGGCTTTATTTCTTTTAACAATTTTCCCTTCTGTTTCAGTTCTAATTGCTTATTAGTGTTTAATATCACATTACTTTCTTATGATTAAATGAAGTGTTCTAGCATTGAACAACTGGATAAAGAAAAGATATGAAAATAATTTTTGTTCGAACAACAAAATATTTTTTGTAATCGAATACAACATGGAATCAACATAAGAAATGTTCTGTTTGAATTGCATTTGTAGAAATGGTTTTTTTTTTTTTTTTTTTTTTTTTTTTTTTGCTATTCTTATCACTTTATATTAAAGATTTCTTGGCAGAAATGAAAGGATGAAATAAAATGGCATCAAAGTGAAATTTATTCAGAGGTATTTATAACAACAATGAAAAGCAATTGACAGCTAACACATTTTCCTAATCCTTCCAAAACAAGTTGAAGTCAGAAGGTTGGCGATTTTTAAAAAGTCAGTGAAAAACATTCGGAATTGGACAATTTTTACTTTCTCGTATAAAAAGCGTAGAGAAAGCATATTAACCGTCAAAAAATTTGAATTCGAATTCTTGACAAAACATTACGTCCTAAATATCCCTGAATTCGAAAAACACATTTTTTGGAAAATGTCCATCTGTCTGTCATCAAAGGGTAATATGTTGTATTTATTGTAAACCAATGCCATGCAAAATGTTCACTGGCATAACATCTTAGAGAGTATGCGAGAAGGTTTTGAGGAGACCATTCTTGTAGGTTTTTATAAATGTATATTTTTATTTCATACTAATAAATGTTTCACAGTAATATATTAATTTTTGTGACTACAGAATGAAATAGTTTCAATCTTGTTAGTTGTGGATCAAGTCAGAATGGTACTTATGCATTAGACTGTCGACGCCAAAAGTCGCCAAAGGTTTAGTAACTGATTGGCGACGGATTCAAATTTGACGATGAACTGCCGACGCTAACAAAATGGCTTTTTGAACAATGTTTTAAAATAATGGCTGCTTTTTGCCATTATTAGCGATTTTACAACTTATCGGCGACGCCTTCAAATTTGGCGATAAAGGGCGACGGTTTTATACGTAAGTACCGCAGAATAATAGGCAATTCGAGAAGTAAAGGTTACCTTTAAATAAATTTCGTCAGTCTGTTACTCACAATTCATTGCATTATATTGAAAGAATGAACTATGATTTATTATTGTAAACAAGACTAAATTTATTTTTTTCCCGTAAGCCGGGCACAAGCGAAAAATCTTCAAAGAAATTTGTCGTAATTTGAAGATTTTTCATTTTAAAATGGATTTTAAATTCATTTTTGGAGGAATACTACATTACTCGGCGAATTTTCGCTTTAAAATAGCTGTAAAAATTTGGCGGAATTCAACATTATTTGGCGATTTTTTACTTTACAATCGCCAAAGAAATTTGGCGGTATTTTATATTATTTGGCGATTTTTTCCTTACGCCCGTTTAACGCAAAAGTACCTTAAATTAAAACAAATTGTTGAAAATACGATTGTTTGTTGAAATCTGCCATCCTGCGCTGAATGATGGCAGTTGAATGTCCTGAGTCATCGTCTGCTTTACGTCCGTGTCTTTCACGGCATTTTCAGACGCTTCCGTCAATGGAATCTGATATAGCATTTAATGCAATGACCCACAGATACCGTTGTTTTTCGCGAAAAATTGATCGTTAGATAACCCCAAGTGCCATCGTAAGATATTAAGTGAATGAATGATTTCGTCTTACTTACGTCACATGTGAAAAAAAATACACGGCTATCTTTTACTTCACAAGTAGCGAATAAAAGATCTTCTATTACACCTTTGAGGAGTTTTCAGAAATCCTTGAAGTTATTCTTGGATTGTAATTAGGACGATAGTTACGGTACAAGAAAAAAAAATCTTAATGAAGTCAGAAAAAAAAATGAACTATTGGAACTTGACGTCAAGATACTGAAGTGTTTCTATACTTAATTATTGAAACATCATTTTATACTTAGAAAACTTTCGTTTTTGTAAGAGCATTAATATTTTAAGGTACTTTTCCGTTAACCGGGCGCAAGTGAAAAATCGCCAAATAATGTAGAGCTTTGCCAAATTTCTTTGCTGATTTTCCGCTTGCGTCCGGTTAACGAAAAAGTATTTATTTTTAAAAATGTTACGGTTTTTTCTTCTGCTTTAACCATTTTCAAAACTAAAGCTAAAATTATAGCGAATTAATAACATAGATCTCGTCTTTGATATTAAATTTGTTATAAACTAAGTATATTATGAAATATAGAATAGGATAATTACAAAATTATTATCCTAAATTATTATCAAAATTATATTTTAATATTCAATTTTTTATATTTTTTAATTCTGCTACTATTTTAAATAAACATTTTCTGCAAATATAGTATTAGTGTTCTGCCTACTTTTGAAAAAGTAATTAAAATTATTTTAGGATATCAAACTGCAAAAATAACACTAACATAAATGTAAAATTAGTTAATTGAATTCCTTTTTTTATTTTTTTGTCACAAGTATGGTTTTCAATATTGTTGGAGTATAATTAAAGTTTTATATTTTGTACTATTTCAATACTGTAAAAAATATTATATAATATAATTTCTCCAAATTTCATTAAATTACACAATATACTGCGCAACATAGGAATTGTTTCAATTCTTGCTGTTAGAACGTGAAACCTTAAAAGATTCGTAAAATAAAGAATCAAAAAGGAAGTAAACAGTTATTAAAAAATGCCAGATTTTTTATTTACAAAATATGTATACAGTGAACTATACAATATGATGATGATAAGATTTGTCAAAAACTCCATGTAAGAGATGAGATGTTTAGATCACTCTAACAAGTTACAAAATAAAAAAATATAAAATACAAATATTTTTATAAACAAATGTTTGCTTCGTAATATATGTTTACAATGAAATGTGCAAACCATGTAGTTTTTTTCTTGTGTTCTTAAATAAGATGAAGTAATTTATTCATAAAAAATCATGTGTTTGTAGATAAAAATTGTTTACCATGAATAATATTTTGTGTGATTATTCACATGATAATAATGTGATAAAAAGTTCTGATGAGTGGACTTTTCACTGATAAGAATCATGTATGTTTGATTCGTAAGCATCAAAAGAATTGCCCTTTAAAGGGAAATAATGCAAATGAGTTTTATATTGAACAATCAGTGGTATGACTGAGCATGAACAACTGGTTAACAGATTATTTACATACTTGTACAGAGAGACTTATACATTTAGGAGCTGTGCATGGCAGCATGTCGACAGCACTTATGGAAGATGGCTCCCCTGTTGGCAACACACTGTCCAAAACTGCGCATGAGTTTATCAGCTGTTGGATTGGGTTTGCCTTTTAACAATGCTGGGATCTTTTTGTTGTGAGCTCGATTGTAGTTTCTGTACAGTATGCGAGCAGCGTAGAATTTGGAAAAACAATGATATCCTTTTTCACCAGCTACTTGTCCAAGCATACAACATTGTTCTTCTTTGCTGCGGATAAGACCTGGAAAAAGCAATAGTTATGCCTAATTAATATATTAAAAGTATATAAGTCATTTTTATTCTTTGAGATTGTTTTTACTAAACAGACAGCTTACTGCAACCATTTTTTTTGTCTAAAATATCGTAAAATAATAAGGCTTTAGGATTATTTCATCTGGTTTCAGTGCATCCTCGATTGCTTTTTGAGAGTACATCCAGCAATTGATAAGAATTAATGCAGTCAAAAATATTATCATGAGATTAAAATCAAATAGAGAATTTCTGCTTTGAACACTGGCAAAGGCAAAAGTGTGAAAAATGTGGTAACTTAATAAAATTGAATTAAATACCAGTAACCCAGGTAGCATATCCTGTAGCATAATATTGTACAATATTGTGCGATATTATATGATATTAAACAATATTCCACAATATCAAACAATATTGCCACTATTGATCAATATTGTACAATATTTGTGTTCTACTAAGGGAAACAACAAAACCTGTTGAAACAAATTGTATTTAAAATTCATTTTGAAAAAAATGAAATGAATATATTTAAATTCAAGGAATTAAATTGATATTTTTAAAATTAAAGAAAAAGTTTGAGCAAATAAATCATATATCACTAACAAGTTTAGTTTTTTAAAAACATTTTTTGACTTGTCAAAAAATAGCTTTTGCGCCATAATATGCACCAAAATTATTGAAGAATAATATGAAAATTTGGATTAATTTTAGATAATAATAGAGAAAAAGAAAGTTGAAACAAAAACATCGACATAGAAATATTTCTTTAACTAAACGAGTTTTTATTTTTAGAAAAGTAATTTAGGGAGGAAAAGGCAGCATCGACTTTAAATAATTAAATGTAATTAAGTAAAAATGCATATTCGTACGAACAGAAACACCAGAATTATTCACTTATGACATCATGAAGAATTCTAATCTTTGAATTTGAAAGAAGTAGGGTATTGGGATTTATAGCAACAGTGGCTGTTATCCCCTGTTTCAAATACTTAGAACAAAATATAAATTAAACACAAGAGAGCGCGCACGCACAAAAACAAATTGAAGTTTCAGTCAGTTAACAGTTAATGAAGTCTGTTCAAACAGTTGATTGAAAATTCTAATCTTAAAAAATTAAATACTTTTTTTTTCGCTGAAGTATTTTCAAGACGAATGAATATATTTACAATTGTTATTTGTTACTGTTCTAGATAATGTTAATTTAATAATCAAGAACATTAAATTTTTTTAGAAAAAACCTTATTTGGTATAAATATGAGATCTTTTTATCTGAAACATCTGATTTAATTTCGGTATTGTAATTGATATAAGGATTAAAAAAATTAAACCAGTAATATCAATCCATGTTGACATGACCAGATAAATTAATTAATCAGCAATATTTTACAAATTGCACATTTTTCATTTTTACATTCTCAAATTGAAAATTTTATTCCTTTTTTAACATCAGAGCAGCTGAAAATTTATGAAATTAATGGCATTTTATCTGAGGCTTTTTATCAATCGACCGTGTGACAAAATTTGTGGAGTTCTATCAATACGATAAATTGCACTCTGAGGAGTTCAGTTCATGAGTTCAAGGATCTACTCACACGGGTGTATGCCCTATTTAAGGAAAGATAAAAAGGGGGTCAATCTTAAGATAATAAGTAAAAGATATCTTTTTAGTCTTCAGCACTCATGGTAAAAACTTTGGCCTTTATCTGTCAGCTTGATCACAGAGATAAGGTCTCATGGCGATAGTAATGAGAAAATTATACTGAAAGTAGAAGTGCCTTCATTGAAACAGTTTTTTTTCCCTTCCTCTGTGAGTTAAGGACAGTGATAACAGATTTAGATGTGATATTTTTATTAAATGGATTTAGGGAATTGATTTTTTAATAGCTGGTCGTTGTGTTGTAATCGAGATAAGACATAAAGATAACACGACCTTAACGCGTGTTATAGCGATTATATCAATCAAATATTTCAGATAGGGAGAAATGTAAATTTTTTAAAAATAAGATGACCTATTTTATAAAATTTTAATACCGATGCTTTGGTTAGCATAATATGTATGATTAAGAAAATCATTCAACACGCTATATAGGCGAAGACTATACAACACATAGCTTATAAATTTAAATGTAATTTATTTTAGGGATGTATTTTTTTTTGTTGTTCTCGTGTTTCGTTTTACAACAGAAGAAGGGGTGAAGTATCCTCTGAGGGTATAGACCTCTGAGCATCCGAGGGCAGAAATCGAACATCTATCTCACACACGTCACAGCCCTTTTTATGGGGCGGACTTCATTCATGCATTTCATTCATTCACAGGTAGTAAGTAATTTAGATCAGAAAAAGTGAACTATAACTTTGGACCCCCTCCCCCAGTGGTATTGTTCTCGACATGGAGAATCAGTGGCGGATTTGGCGTTTCAGATGCCCGAGGCGCAATCCAATTTGAGGCCTCCCTCTCCTCCAGTAATATTTACAGTATGCACTCTTTATATATATTTTTCACTCTGTTAAGCTCTGAACCTGATTTTTTTTGTATTAAAAAAAGGAGGGGGAGAATTAGGTACATAAAATTGAAAATTAAAATCAATTTTTCCATACCACTGGACGGTATTTAAAATAATGATAAAGTTCAGGGTGTGTTTTTAAAAAACGCGCTATTTTGTACCATAGTTACGCAATATTTGTCAAAGATACATGTCTGAAACTTTATTATAAACCAAATTATTTACTATAAAATGGAGCTAATTTTCTCTATTGCTATTAAAAGCTCGGTTATGTTTTAAAACGTTATTAAAGTTCCGAATTTTAATAAATTTACGTTTTTCCCACTTTCTGCACAGTCATTTTCTTACTATTTCCAACTAATTAAACCGTTCTAATAAACAAACAATGCTTTTTATTGAAAAACTGAGAAAATGGGTCGATTAATTTGCATTTAATTATTTAATTTTGTTTCAAATTAAGTTTCTTAAAAATAAAATAAATAAAAAGGAAAATAATAAAGAAAAGAAAAATACGTCTTTGGGTGATTTAGCGAAAAGCGCTAGGCCCGAACTCCCAATCTCATGGTTAGTAGCCGAGTAACATATCCGTAGGGCCAAAAGTGCACTTTGTTTCAAGGGATGTTATCTGGCTTATATTACAATCACCACACGTCAACTAATATTGATACTATTATTTATTAAACATTAGAAATATATTGAACTTTAATAATAATAATGGCAGTTTCTTCTTTTCGTATATTAAAAACAAATTAAATAGGAACCTTTCTGGCTTTAGCTTTACCAAATTTATCAATTAGAGTTTCATACTCTAACAAATTAACTACATCATTTTCGATGAACATCATGGATAAGTAACTTAAATTTAAATGTGATAAAGAATTCCTTAAATAATTTTTTACTCTTTTAAGCATCGAAAATGAGCGTTCACCACTTGCCTTACAAATGGGAATAGTTAAAAATATTTTTAGTATTGTCTCTACATTAGGAAATGTAGACTGCAGTCCTCCGATTATTAATTTGTACATATCAATAGGATTTGTAATTTTTTCTTCTTTTATGAGGGCAATAAAATGTACAAGTTCATCTTTAAAATTTCTAGTCACAATATCATTTTCATATTTTGCGCATATGTTATCCACGCAGTCATTAAATTTGACATCGGACATATTAAAATTAAAAAAAAAAATCCAAAATCCAATAAAACCTCACTGTTAATCGAATTCCTTCGCGACAGATCTACAATTAATACATCACAAATAACCTTTTTTCTCAACTGTTATTAAGCATATTCCATCGTCGATGCCGAGAAATATACATATAAATTCTGAATAAAATCAAAATATTTTAATGCACCAGAACATGATTCTGCTGCACAATTTCATATTAAATTTAATGTATGGCTTACGAATGGTACGAAAACGGCTGTATATATGTACTGTTTTAGTCTTGCTTGCAGTCCACTGTATTTCCCTGCCATATTTGCCGTGTTATCGTAGGTTTGGCCCCTACAATTTTTAATATCTATAGACAAATCTTTTAAAAACTCAAGAATTATTTTTCTAAATATTCAGAATTATGGTTTTTAATATTAATAAAGCCTAAAAATCTTATGTCCATATTTTTACTAACAAATCTCAAAATACAAGTAAGTTGGTCTACGTGAGATATATTCGGAGTAGAGTCCACAATTATTGAATAATTAATTGCTTCTTGAAGTTCAGCTATTAGATGTTTCTTAACTACATCGCTCATTAAACTTATGAATTCGTCACATATCGTGTGAGATAAATAATTGACATTTCCAATCCCTGGATTGCTAAATTTTTCCAAATGCAATTTTAGAAAACTGTCAAATTCTGCCAAATAATCAATGCAATTCAAGAAATGTCCTTTTCGATTGGAAGTTGTATCTTCTCGGTGGCCACGAAATGCTATTCCTAAACTCGCCAACAATATTAATGCTGCAATGACTCGCTGCAAAACAGCTCGCCAATACTTTTGTTCCGTGTCAACCTGCTGTTCTAAATGAGTATTTATACGTCCAGAAATAGACAAGCGTTTTTGTAGAGTCACCATAGATTTGATACGGTTCTGAGAAGTTTCGTGACCACTTAAGTTTCTTGCTAAATTTTTCCAATCACTAAATCCTGTTGAAAATTTTGTGTACACATCAGAAAACATTTTAAAAACATAACAATAAATGCACTTACTTGTAGCTAAATATACTAACCATTGGCGAAATTCTTTTGTGCCATTTGCTTTAATACAATAAAAATTCGTTTCAGAAACATTCCTATAATAGATTCGATTTCTGTCTCCGTATTTTACTTTAAGACTTGTAATATTCCCAATATTACAAGGCTTATTTATCAAATAATGTTCAATCATTTTATCTGATAAGTTTGATGGCCACAATGCAATGTCACTGGGAAACAAATACTTGTCTTTATGTTTACCACAGTCAGAATCAGCTATTTTATTTTGCTATATAAAATTACAAATTGTTGATTCTTGTGTTCCATTCTTAGATCGCTCATTAATTTCTTCGAATTCACATTCTTCTTCGGCTAGCTCATCGGTTTTTTCTTGTGCATATCCTGTTTTAGTTTGTTCGTCTGTCTTTTTAGGCTTGCATTTTATTTCATTTCGCTCACCAATTTCTTCGAATTCATTTTCAACTTCAGCTTGCTCAGGGATTTTTTCTTGTGCACATTTCATTTCAACCTTTTCAAATTCACATTGTATTTCAACTCGCTTATTAATTTGTTTCAATTTATATTCCACTTCTGATTGCGCATCGTTTTTTTCATGTTCATATTCAATTTCAATTTGCTCATTGGTTATTTTAGGTACACATGCAGCATCTGGTTGCTCA
The DNA here is from genome assembly GCA_026289955.1 of Argiope argentata. NCBI lineage: Eukaryota > Metazoa > Arthropoda > Arachnida > Araneae > Araneidae > Argiope > Argiope argentata. Next base: position 1,246,325 of record JAOUZG010028580.1, on the reverse strand, counting down.
ACTGCTCTTTCTGGCTCGTTTTCCATTTTAGCTCGTTTTTCAAACGTTATAATGAATTTATTGAGTGGATTTTGATATCGTTCAACATATTCTTCTTTTACTTTTTGCGTTTCGAAGCACCCGATTCAAACTTTCTTTTCGGTGGCATGGCTAATACATTTTTTAAAAAATTAGTCGCATAAAAAATATTAGATGGACTTAATACCCGTTCCTTTGTTTTTAACGACGACGATAGCAAACCTCCGAGGAGGGGAAAGGTCATGTGGTACCAAAGGGGGGTAACCAAGAGAGGGTCGAAGAGGAAGTGAACCAGACAGAAGATACTTGATCCATTTTCATGTTTTTTTTTATTATTATTTTAATCCTTTCATGTAAATAATATGATAATCTAGAATTGGATTGTTTCCTGTAATCATTTCTACAAAATCATCCCGATTGAAATATTTATAAATCCGGTGTAGAAATGATTACAGGAAATAATAAAAGTATATTTCATTATACATATTATTATTTTAGAGCTAAATTTTGAGGCTCCTTAATTTATGACCTCGAGGCCCGAGGCGCGCGCCTCATGCGCCTGTTTGGAAATCCGCCACTGTGGAGAATTGTGTGACCACGACTGATTTAACATGCGCCAGCCACCACACACAGAGAGAGTTTTCGACAATTCGCAGCCCAAGGGATGTGCATCCAATGTCCTACCAATCAGGTTATCCGGTCCCCAGTTAGTTCGTTAGTCAAGGAGTTTTTTAAATTTAAAATAAATTTTTAATGAAAAACAATAGGAATTTTAATGACTTTTTTCAGTAACTTTAGAGAGTATTATTGCATAAAAACTATTTTTACATCTCTTAGAACTTAGAAAAAAAAGCTTTCATTGCTTTAATAAATTTAATTTTTTGTAAGACTTCTTCGCTAATTTTAATAATTTTCTGAAAATAATTAGAAGTGCACTTTAAAATAGTTTCGATTGTTTCAGATACTTCTTCTGTACAGCCGACCACCCCACCACCACTGAACGTAGCAGTTGTTTCAGATACTGCATTTAAATTCGTTTTATAACAGCAATATTTAGTATATTTTATTTATTGTGCGCATAATCACAACTATATAGTTAAAAATAAAATTAAGAAATAAAATGAAAGATTGGCGAATTAAATTTGAAACATTACAAAATTTTGTAAAAGAGATCCGCATTTATCTCTTTCTTAATTTTATTTACAACATTATTTATCTAAGGGGAAAAGGTAAATTTATTCCTATTATTTATATTACATTTTTTTAAAAAATATATAAAAACACTTCAGATATTTTTTAAAGGTAATACGCGAAAAATATTACAGAATAAAATGATCGATAATTTTTCAGGTGTTTGTATTATTGACTTGAGGGGAGTGTCACTGACTGCTTGAACTCGAAGTCCTCAATCTCCGGACATAGCTGTTGAATAGAGTAATGAAATGGCAATGTATTTTATAGTAAGGGGAAGGTGTTTGTATGGATTTTAAGTTGTTCTGTAGTGAAAGTTGTGTAACCAAAGAATTCTTCAAACTCCATATAATGTTGAGAATGAAATGCAATAATTTTCCCTAAGCCGGGCGGCAGCGAAAAATCGCCAAATTTGGCGGAATTCTACGTTAATTAGCAATTTTCCGTTTTAAAATCATTGTAAGAAATTTGGCGGAATTCTACATCATTTGGCGATTTTTTGCTGCCGTCCGGCTAACAGAGAAGTGCCTGAGTTCTTAGGAATTCATATTAATGGAGTTTTGTCACGAAAGAAATAATATAAACGACAGGAGCTTCTGAAGTTCCATGTTCATTAGTATCATCCTCAAATAACTTTTTAATCATTGGCCAAGTTTTCCATTTTTATTTAGCTAACATTAAAATCAAACGTAAAATAGTAATAATTTTGCATCTAACTTTAAGTTTTCAAAAATGAAACATACATTTTTAACAATACCCCCTACCCCCAACCACTTTTCAATTGATATTAATTGCTAAATTTCCAGAAACAATTAAAATGTTTTACCCAGAGTAATGAAATATTTATTGGATATAACTGACTTCTTTAAGAAAATTTAAGATTTAACAATGAAGTTTTGAAATTACGTTCTGTTTCTGATAACACGGAAATATTGTATGATAGTAAACTTTATGTAAAGCATCTTTGAATATTGCATAATATAATATAATACAGTATTGTGCTGCATTTAGGGACCAGCTTTAAAAAATCAATTCTTTTTTCGCACATGAAATCTTTGAATGTAAATTAATCATTCATTAAAAAATTATTAATACTTTTATATCACGCTATTATAAATCATTATCAGAAACGCTTATACATAACCAGTTTAAATTTGTTGAAAAACGTATTTTCTTTCGAATTTTATAATCTGTCCCGTATAGCTTTTGTATAAATAAGCAGTTTTTCATATATTTGAAATAGTGATATGCATAATTATCATACAAGTAAAACAACAACAACCTTGTATCAGTGTAACTTCCAGTGAGTTTTATGATAGGTTTTATTATTGAAAGTATGTTCTTCACATACCTGTTCGAATAAGCAAAGGACTAGCAACCTTGATTTCCACTTCTTCGACTAGGATTGTCTGTTGGCGTTTCTCCAAATGCAACAGGTATTCTAAGGAATTAAAAAAAATGGTATATTTAGCACACATTTAAAAAAAATATGTACAAGGAATTTGTTAATTTTATATCAGAAATTTTAAAGTCAAATGCTGACAATGTTTCGAACATAAAAGAATATATTGAAATAGAATCTCGCACTGTTCAGAGTTATTGACAGTATTTTCACACTGTATTAATAACTTGAGTAAATAAGCATGTTCTAGAGACGTTAGTACCATATTTTCAATGGTTTACAATACCATGAAATCAGCCTAATAATAATTGTCGAACATCTTGTGCTAGCAGGGATAGTTTCAAGAATTTAAAATTTCTTTTCTCAATAGGAGACAAATATTACAAATGTTTAAAATACGAATAATAAATTTAATTAATGTATAGATTATTCTTTAAATAAATAGGCTTCATAGAAAATAACTTAGCTCTTTGGTTTCATTTTTCAATCTTTGGTTTCATTTCAACAAATCCGTGGATACCACTTATTTCAGTGGTGGATAGGTGATTGGTTGTATACACGAAGAAAAAAAAAGCAACAATGTAGTTTCGTTTCGAATTGGTTTCTCAAATACATTTTTATTAAATAAATTCCACTTTCCCTTTCTTTTGATCCTGTACCTTTCATTTGATGTTGTTGTTCTCGTGTTCCGCTTTACAACGGAAGGAGGGGTGCAGTAGCTTCTGAGGGTAGGAACTTATGAGTTCCCGAAGGCAGAAGTCTGACTTCTCTCTCACACACGTCACAAACTCTTTTTACGGGTCGGACATCATTCATTCATCCGCGGATCGTAATTTAGATCAGGAACAGAGAACGATCACCTTTGAACCATTACTCCCAGTGGTATTGCTCTCGACATGGAGGACTTTGTGACCATGACGGATTTAACGTGCTCCAGCCACCACACAAACGGAGACTCTTCGGCTAGCGGGAACTCGCAGCCTAAGGGAAGTGAATCCAATGCCCTACCAACAAGGCCAGACCGGCTTACCTTGCTTAGATCTAAGTAATTTATACTTGTTTAAAATTAGAAGTTAAAATGAGCTAACTGTTGCTGTAATTCGATAAAAATAATTACTAGGAGTCCAGATATATCTCAAATATGTTTTATAAATTCTAAATGGAAGAATACGAAGCCACAATCCTAAAGTAAAAAGTGTCATCAAATTTGTTTGCTAAGAAATCTAAACCATTCATGAGAACAAGTATTATATATTCTTCTAGCTCATTTCATATTTATACAATGCATGTAATTCTACATTTTTATGTATGTATTAAAAATTTAAATAATCGATTATCATAACAATTTCTATTATATAAATCAAGTCTACATTTACATGTAACTAACTTCCTGGATCTCCTTTGGCTATCCGATATGGTCAGATGCTGAAACAAGTTTTCTAATGAACACAGATATTAACTATTCTCCCTCGGTATTATGATATAATCACTGGAAATACATAATGAATTCCTTTGACAATGCATTCAAGGTCGATAAGGCGCGGCTAGGCGAGATCTTTTTTATTTATTTTCCCTCGAATTACTTTTAAGTGCCAAAACAGCTGCCTTTCTTTTTTCCGAGTCAGCAGGGGCAAGGGTAAGGAGCAATTCGGTTTCATATTCCGCGCACGTGGTTCCATCTTCTGAAGATCACGCCACCCGATTTTGACAGGCGGGCTGTTTTCTTTATTTTGATGGATATCCCTCCGAGAGTCCGAGGTTACTGATCTCTCTGCCATTAAGACTGTAGAGAGAGACAGAGACGAATAACTATTAGAATGAATGCGTGATGTCTACTCGGTTTACATCAAAACAAAGAACCTTGTTTACCGAGAGTGCAGAGGACCTCAGTTTGGGACAGGGCTGTCCTATTTGATTGGACATCATCGTGAATAATAGGGCTTACAAATTTGAATATAATTATACTTGTTTTTGGTGCAGATGGGATGACAGCCAGTGACAGATTTAGATATTTTTCGACCCCGAGGCCAGGACGGGATTATTATATTGGCGAAGTTGGCAATTGCTTCAGGACTTCACGATTTTAAAGGGCCCGTTCTTTTTGCAGTAGTTCAAAGTTATTTAATACGTTAGCGCTCACTTTTAATTCGATAATCATGTTCAGAAACACACTTTTTTCAATTGTTTTATGAATGGATTATAAATAAATCTTATTAATTATTTCAATTGTTTGTTATATAAAACTAACTGAGCGTCGATTGTGTGCATGACGGCCATAACCGGCGAAGTGTTAAGATTGTGTTTTTTATATAAAGACTAATTTATGATTATATTTAATTACTAAAGTCAAGTAATCGAACTTATTGAAATTAAAATCAAGTATTGTGTGAATTTTGAAGCATTATTTTAAAAACATCTCCAATAATCATTTGTGAGTTTCATATTATTTTATAACTCTGAATCAAATTTAGTTTTTTATAATTTAAAAAATCATGGTTTCTAAATATTATTAAAACTATATTACAATTCTATCAATTTTATTATTATTTTTAAATAAAATAGGAATAAAAATTAGATTTTAAATTTAATCTCACATTTTTTTACATGCGATATATTAAATCCACACTTTTTTTTTAATGTAATCAATATTAAGTATTTTGCAGTTTTTGTTGATCAATATTTTGATTTTATAAGTTTGGCTGGGAAAAAAAGGCCCTAACACCTACATTTCTTAAGTGTTCATTGATGATTTCATCCAGGCTTGCCTTAGGAAATGCGCAATGAGAAGTTTTTAATAAACTGAGCAGGTTAGTTTCACAATTCGACACATTTTTAACATAGTTAATACGTTACTGATTTATTTTGACTCATTTTCTATGTCTCATATTTTTTTGTTTAGCTCGTTACATCCAAATTTATATGCAATTATATTCAAGTAGATGATTGCTGTTTATAAATATTGCTATAGTTAAATGAATATAACTAGAGAAATAACCATTTTATCAAAATTTTCGAGTTATTCTAATATTTTAAATTTTATAGAACTCGTATGCTTTGGGAATTAATTTATTTGGTTACAAAAACGAGTGTCATATTTTAGTTAATCTATTTGTGGCCCTTCTCAACTCTAGTCAGCTTCTTAGTCAAAAGTTCATCATTGATGAGATCGTAATGAAGTATAAGAACATTAGACACTTTTCTACTGTTGAATAAATTATTCCAGACAACTTTTATCAAAACTAAAATGAGGAAAATTTTAAATGCAAACAAATAAAATAAAAATGCACACAATTATTTGTTTTTTTTAAATATCAAAATGTGTATATTTTTAGAAACTTTAATTTTTTATACTCATTGCGTGCCAATCAAATTGATAATCATATTTTCAGCATATAGAATAAAATAAAAAAAAAACGTGCCACTTTAAGTAAGCTTAAGCAATTAAGTGGCGTTGATTTCCAATATCGATCTACCTTCTTAAGGCCAAAAGTAGGCCAATAAAAATTTCCATTTGCCAATTTGTCAAAAATAAATAAAAAAAGATATAAATGTAATCTGCTTTGCATATTTCAATGCATCATGTCAGAACATAATTTCTTGAACGGCCAAACACCACGTGCTCGTGCAAGTTAATTTATATTTTTATTCATTTTAATTGTTTTTATTGAATGAGTCTCTTTAGTATGGCAAACGATCCAAAAAAAAAAAAAAACTTTTGCCTATTCCTATTTCCTATTCCTATTCCACATTTCCTATTTATTTCATTTCATATAATCACGTGCTCAAAATGGCATTTTTCTAGGTTTTATTTGCTGTCGTCATTAACTTATTTTTTTTAAATCAGAGCTTTTGTAAATGCAATGGCAACGTATTATTGAAAACTGATTTTTTGAGATGCTCGTGCAGATAATAAAATTTTTATTTTTCGCCTTACGGATTTTTTTTTGACGCCAAAAACCTCATCCCAAAAACAACATCATGTTCTGACATAATAATAAATGAATAAAAAAAATACAAATTCTATAAATTAAGAAAAATTATGACTAAAATCTGTATTTCAATTAAATTATCAAGAAATAATTAAATAAAAATATTATTATTCATTTACTATATTATATTATATTTCATTCTTCAAGTTCCGCAAAATAATAATTTTAATGTTTTGTTTTAAGATTTATATTTCCTTCTAACATATCTTCATAATCATATGTTTTTATTTGTAAGTTTGGTAATCAGTAACTGATAGCTCGTTAAAGAGTTTTAATGTAATTATATATAAAATATTTAATAATTATGTCGATGAAATTAAAAATGACCACATTCATTTGTTAATGAAGAAGTAAATTTCTAAAGCGCTCTGCCAAAGATTAAAAATATTTGAATAATCCATCATTGACTAATGGGTAAAAACACACATATACGAATAATATCAAACTAATAAATTTAAAACTTTTATCATGTAACTTATCACTGACACAGCAGTGAGTCTTATTATTATGGAATCAAACTATTTAAGTAGTTCTCAGATTTATAGACAGCGAAATGAATCTCAAAACAGGAAACGCGTGATGCTCAAAACAGGAAAAGAACCCTAACTAATCATGGTTTATATTTGTAACACAAGCGTTCAGAAAATGGCGGTAAGACAATGACTTAGTAAGAAAGTATACATCCCACCAGTGCTTTACAGTGTGGGGATTAATTAAATGCATTAACAGTGCATTTATCTGTATAGACTGAAGTTATGTTGGCTATCTTTGATTGTGGCAGTAGATACTTAGGTATTTATTCGTATAAGTATGTGCAACAAAATTTCTATCTGACGTTGAAAAAAATGGTTGCAAAGCATGCTTTTGAAAGATGCTGATTCGAGACGAGATGCCAAACATAGACAGGAAATGAATTTTATCTCTTGTGTCAATGGGAGCATAGTGCTTGGTAGTACTATTTCACGAATACTGTGCTTGATAAAATGATAACAAATGCCAGAATTAAACATGGAAGGATTTTGTTTTTATTTTTTTTTATTTTTATTACCAAGTGATACAGAATCTTTGTTTATAAATCCATCGTCAATATTTGTGAATAAATTACCTACTTTCAATGCGCATAGATAAAAAGAAACAAAAAAAATATATAATGAAATCTTTGAACGTAAATATCAAATTATCATGAGAGAACATTATTATTTTAAGTCATTATTTATTATAGGTAATTTAAGTCATTGAAAAGTTTAAACCGGTTTAAAACAGTCACGAGACTTTTCTATCGATCTCTATCCCTCTTATATATATATATATATATATATATAAGAGGGAATATATATATATATATATATATATATATATATATATATATATATATAGTTCTAGCTGGCAAACAAAGTTTTGGAGCTCGACCGACTTTGAGAGGAAATGACAGCTATGATGTCATAATTCTTCGTCAGCCTTTTAAAAACACACCTGCTGCCAAAGAAGCATACGTAATAATAATGCAATACTGGTAAAAGCAGGCTAACCTTTTAAAAACGCTTCTGTTTTCAAAGAAGCATACAGAATAATAAAGCAATTCTGGCAAAAGCAGGTAAAAACATTTTTTGACTATACTTTTCGAAGACATCAAAACCTCCTAACCAAAACAGATTCTCCAGACAGATGATGGATTCTAAAAAAGGTTATTTGTGTGATGGTTTGCCGTATCTTCCAGTGCAATCCGAGAAAAAAATATCTCTAAATATATCAATATTTAAACATACAAATATGGACCAATCACCATGCATTCTTCTTTTCTAAATACCAAAAATGATAACTTCTTTTCTACAGGAATAGGTTTTAGTTTCATTATATTGATGCCCAGTGTAGATGAACCGTTAAAGTCATTTTAATATTAACCATTAATATTAACCATTAAAGTCATTTGTAATTGTGAATTCTAATCACATGCCCAAGGTGACAGTTGAATGGACATTTTCCTCTCTAAGTTTCCGTATCAAACCTAAGGGAGAAGTTTCGTTTACGACATCAGTTTTAACCTACACCAACTCCCATCTTATGTGCAACATCTTAGGTGAAATCGCGTTCTAGTCCAACACATAAAAGTGGATATTAACATTTCACTGATTTCACTGATAAGATTTCATTATACTGTGAAGAAGATATTCAAAAAATAATAAGGAATTATCACAAGTCAATTATTTATCTTTTTTAATTGAAGTAAACACAAAAGGAGCAGTGGTTTTTAATTGGGTCTTGAAGTCATACAAAATTATCGATATTAAACTTTTTAAAACTACGTATGTCAAAAAGTAAATCTTATTTCTTGGCAATAATTTTTGGTAAAAGGCTGCTTTGATCAAATTTTAAGGCAATACTTCATATGTATCTTGTGACACAGAGGACTTCATGCGACGTTTTTAATCTTATAATCGGTCTTAAACATGTCTAGGTAGCTGTACAAATTGTAAATGCTCAGAATGATCTGTTTTTTCAGGGGGGATCAAACTGATGTAAATACATAAACCGAAGTTTATCGGCAATTGCATGAAGTATTTGGTTGAAAATGTAAAGTGACAAGTCAATTTCTAAGTAAAATAGGTACTTTTTCGTTAGCCGGGCGCAAGCAAAATATCGCCAAATAATGAAGAATTCCGCCAATTTTCTTACACCGATTTTAACGCGAAAAATCACCAACTAAATCAGAATTCCGCCAAATTTCTTTGAAAATGGACGTGATGACATTGAGAGTAAGAGTTTGATGAATTCACCAACGTCGATCGAGATTTCTTTGTAGATGATATCGAAAAACTTGTGCCTTGCCTCGGCAAATGCTTAAATAGCGGAGATAATTACATCAATAAATCTATTGGCTCGAAACTTTCGAACACAAATAAAATTAAGTTTCGATCCGGTTATGTTTTCTTAAGCAATACTTCTAACTTTTATCATTAATTTTCAAATATTTTTCAATACAAATTAAAAAATGAGATAAATGATTCAAAAAATAAAAATAATAATTAATTAATAAAACTTAGCGACCTATGAACTTGGCTTAAAAATGTAAATATAAACTTATAACGGTATGATTTATTACCACGCTCATATATGGAACTTCGAACCTACCCAAGGCGCTGCGGTGCCCATTTTGAGAACAATCAAAGGTATTTTAGATCTTAAGAACTGTTTTTCAAATTTTTCTGTATTTAAATCATAAGCAGCTTAATCATTTCGAAAATTATCAATACTTTTAATTTCGATAATAAGTATTTATCTTCATAATGATAGATTAATATAGCTAATCATACAGTTCAATAAGAATTTCAGATCATTGCTCAGAATTTTTAAAAAAAGCAATGATAATAAACAAAACAAAAAAAAATTATGGAAATGCTGTTCGATTTTCAAAATGGTGGTAAAATGAAAATTATTTTCTAAATTCCCCAAATGAAATACGAAAACCGGAAGAAAAAAAAAATGAATCCTTCGGCTTAATCATTTCCTGGTCTTTTCCGCGATTTCATTTCCACTTCCGAAAGGAGTAGAAAATGTCACACAGGTGTCACCATTGATATTCACAAGGAATTCAAAAACAAGCAAAGGACCGCGAAGAATGTTTTTAAGGCAGATTTATTTCCGAAAAGACGACAATATTTTTTTTCTCTCTTGGTAACTGACAATTATTTTCAACAGCCGCGTATTTTATTCTGATGTAAATTACAATCAGTTATTTTTATAATTCATGCAAAAATATAGTTATATTTGCAAATCCTTGAAACGGCTATATATGTTACATGATTATTATAACCTAAATTCGGAAAATAATAAAAGTGATAAAAATGATACGGAGTATGCTTTAAAATATTTCGTGTTATTATTAATTCTCATTTTCAAAATATCATAAATGTACAATATTGAGAGCATAACTATTTTGTTCTTTTTATAAAGATGAAAATTTTAATTGGTTTGAAAATGCATGATTAAATGCAGTTGAGATAGCTGTCTTGGCGTATACAAGAGCTCATTGATAACTATATTGGTAATTCACATCAACATCTATTATGTTTTAATTTGATTTAAATGTTAAACAATCAATGTGTCTTAACCTAGACTGGATATGCCAAGGCAGAAATCGGTAAAAAAATTCTTAACACTCATAACTTATTCATAACTTTAAAGTTTTATACTTGTTCAGAAAAAAGACATGCAAGCAACAAAAACAATATATATAATGATAAGACGAAAGAATGATAAAGATCATAATATAACTTTGAAAAAATGATTGCAGATCATAATATACCTTTGAGAGAATGATTGAATATCATAATATAACTTTGAGAGAATAATTGAAGATCATAATATAACGAAAAAAATGACTACAGATTAGATGATAACGTTTCTCAAGCTAGCATAAAATATTGAATTTTAATTTTATATATGCGGATATTAACAGTTAGTAATTGATTGATTGGTTTGAGGCTTTATGGCACTAGAACCCATATGAACGTTATTACCGTACCAAGTAATTTCCTTTCTCATTCAAATAATAATAATTAATCTAATTTAATATAAACAATTTCTATAAAAGTGATACAAAAATTACCATTGGTAAAATGTTAACGTTAAAAGGTAACATTAATTGGTAACGTTAAAAGTCATAACAAAACCATAATAGTGAGTTCAAATTAAGAACTAGAAATATACAGATTTTAAAAGCAATAGATTGAACTTTCGGAAGTTCTAATAATAATAATAATAATAATAGAAGTATAAACCCTTACTTGTAATTGATAATAAATAAAAATTAAGCCGGTGAAAATTTTTGTTTTTCTTTTAGTTTTAATTAAAAAAAAAGTATTTCCTATTTAACGAAATAATGATAACAAAAACTAAACTATATTATTGAAATCAATTATTAATAACTGTTAATCGAGAGGTAGCGCGTCTTCCTCGTGTTCTGGGAGTCCAGGGTTCGAGTCCCGTTTCAGGCATGGTTGTTCTGTGTGCTATCTGTGTGATTGTGCCCCCCCGTAAAAAGGGGCTGTGCAAGGAAATGTGTTGAGCGTATAGCTAAAGACGTGCTCTTGGCCCTAGTTGGCGCTACTTCAAAAACAAGAGACGCTTCTTTCGGCTTAAATATACTGCTGCGTCAGCAGGGGGCTTCTCTGTAGGCAAGTGCCATAAGTAACAACGACATAAATGTTAAAATTAGATAATTTATTAAAATTATACGAAAAGCTTATTTTATCTAATCCATAAAAATATAATAATTGATGAACATTTTAAAATACACAAAAATGGTGAACTCAAATACGCGCGCGGTTCGATAATCGAAAATTTTTAGAAATATTTTCAACTATAGAAATAATAAGACCAGCAATTAATAACTATTAAAATTAGTTATTTTAATAAAAGTATAAGAAAAGTTATTTTTCTGGTTAAAAAAATATGAAATTGGCGATTTTTTAAAAATACACTAGAATGACAAAATAAAATAAATCTTCCATTACCATCGAAATACTTGTATTTCACACTTTGATGCGAAGCCACCACGACGGAACACAGCACCAGTGCCAAAACCCAAAATTTAGCGAACATCTTTGATTCTCTGCTATCCGATCTTGAGACTCCTCGCTTCAAATCAACCAAACCTTTTTGAAGAGAGACGCTCTTCCGTTCTCACCAATAGGTGAAATCCACTGCACCGCGCATGCGCCGGACATACGATGTCGATTTCTCATTTCTTCTTCTTTTTCTGTTCTTCTTCCTTAAATTTTTATTTCTTCCTTGCTTCTCCGAACGAGCCGGGGTGGAAAAAAGTAAACAAACAGAGGTCCGGCGCGACGCTTACGTCGTACCTTTCGATAGGCACGAGTTTTCAATGGTTATCGTTTGGCTCTTGTTTGTTTATGTCGGATATAGGGGTCAGCGTGGGGATGAATAGATTGGGGAAATATTTCACGTCCAGTTTTATCAGAAGATACTGGAATTCCTTTGGGATATAAGGACAGGAATGTTGGTTTGATAGAAAAAGAAAAATACACACAGCTGCTGATAAACACTGTTTTACGCACCCAATGTTCAGAAATGCTTTTTAGGTTTGGAGTTTTTACCTGTAAGAGCAATGAGATGAATTTTTAACGTTCTCTATATCTACTGTAATGGAAAATGAATGTAGATATATCTTTCGGATGTACAGTAATAAAATTTGTCTGAAATATTGTATGGAATGTAAGAATGACGAAGGAATGAAGGAATTTCGATGTTCTTTTTTAATTATATCTTTTGAAAATATAATTTAATAAACACTATTATAGTTATATTATAAAAAAATGTCTTCATATCACTAAAATTGATGTTCATCTTTTCAAAAAATGATTTCTTTATTGGTATCGATTTAATTGTCCAAATTCCTCTTGAATTTTAGAAGTTTAGGTGTAGAAAAAAAATTATTATTATTTTGCTTACTTGTGAAAATCGATTTCATTTAAAATCATTTTCATTGTTTTATCAAATTTTAATGGCAAGATTTTCCGGAAAATTGAGAAGAGATTCCGATAAGCTAAGATATAAGGATGCTAGATAAAGCTAAGAAATAATTATTGTGCTTAATGTATGTAAATAAATACATGTAAAATAAAATAATATTACTTTAAAAAGCATTTTGATGCTTTAGATTTAACTCCATTATAATGGTTTATATATACAATGAAAGTAACATATGATTAATGCCTATTACAATTTAATAATTCAGATTTAATGTCTATCACAATTTAATAACATAGATTTCATCTCTATCACCATTTAATAACATAGATTTAATGTCTTCCACAATTTAATGACATATATTTAACGTCTATCACAATTTAATAACATAGATTTTATGTTCTATCATAATTTAATGGCATAGATTTAATGTTTATCACAATTTAATAGCATAGATTTAAGGTTTATCATTTTAGTAACATAGATTTAATATCTATCACAATTTAATAACATAGATTCAATATCTATCACAATTTTTAAAATTTTTTTTAAATAAAAGATTTAATTGAAGGCAAACACAGCCAATATTTTTGGTGAAACACTGCCGTCAAAATTAGCTTCTAAAATAATTCGTCAAAAATATTCCCCCCTCAAACTTTCTGTGTTTAATTCCAAACTACTGTACGCTGTGACCTTAACTGCGTCGTATACACAGAGGTTTCGAGAGTGAATAAGCAAGGACATTACATTATTTATTTCACCCTCTGCAGATCTCATTTATTTAGTAAAAGGTTAATAATGGCAGAAATAATATCAGTTTTCCATCCCATAATCATATTTGGCTTTTTAAAAAAGAGCACTAATTCACTAATATTTTTTTTCCATTGCCATTGCACTCCCTGTGACCAGGGGGCCATACATACTTTGTCTTTTAATGAATAAAATTGAGCTTGCATTTTAGCTCCAACTTTTCTTCGCTCCAACTGGGGTGGGGGTAGACCTCAAAAATGAAGATGAGAAGCTTCCGATATGTTGGTTGGTTCTCGTCACCTCAATGGGTAAAGAAAGAGGTAAAGATGTTACCTCTCATCCATGATGGAATGCATTTCCCAAGGGAAGGGTTGTATCGTGGTCGGTGACAACCTTTAGAGCTCAACCACAGTTCCCATCAGTGTTGCTATCGCAGTAGTCCAACTATTCAGTTTTTTTTTGAATGCCCAGGGTCAGTTCGAATTGGTCAGTGAGTGATTCCTCTCTTTGATCGAATACATCCAAAATTTGATTCAGATATGCAGTTTGGATGTCAAGACAATATTCCAAAATTCACTCATTTAGAATGGCGTTCCCTTGACTTATCGTATTTACATTAGTCACATCGATAGAGCTAGTACTTTTTTAAGGATCTGGTCCGCATTTTGGTACATATAAGCAATACTTGTGATAAAACCTCGACACATTTAAACTATCTTGAGAGTATATGTATTTTTGTTTTGATTAGATCATGTAAAAAAGGACAATCAGTAAAATTTCTTGTGAAGATGTTTTGTAAAAACTTGGATGAATCTACAACTTTATTATTGAGAGAGAATACTGAATATCATTTGTATTCCTGGTTGTGTTTTGAGATTATCGTATTCGGTAAAGTATATCAATAAAAAAGAGATTCACAAATCCGAAAATAGTTTTTATGGAAACAGAAGATTATCGATGTCGAAAATTTTGATATTTTCAATATTTTGGATGCTTTGCATTTATAAAGTAAAAGAAAAAAAAAACCCTATCGAATACATCACCTCCTAAAATGAAAAAAAAGTTATTGACTAAAGATGGTTGTACTATAAGTTACACACGGTAAGTTAAATTACATGTTTATGATATTTATATAAGTATATATGGTTAATATACATGGGTATACAAGATAAATTTACGTGGTTATGTATAATAAACTAGTAATTGACTGAACAGGGTTATACTATTAACTATACACAGTGACTAAAAATGCGTATTATGGTATTTGTATAGTAAGTAAATATACATATACATTGTAATATAGCCATTGATTAAACATATTATTATTACGTTAAGTAAAAATACTTGTTATGATATTTATTACGTAAGTAAATATGCATGGTTTTACATGATAAGCTAGTCGTTGACTAAATATGTTTGTGCTATCAGCTAAACATGGTAAGTAAAAACACATAGTTATGGTAATTATATGGTAAATAAATATGCATGATTATGGTACTTATATGCTAAGTAAATGCATGATTATTCATGGTAAGTTATATACTGCAAGTAAGAATACGAGATTATGGTATTTATAGGATAAGTAAATATACATGATTATACACTGTAAGCTTATACATGCATACTTAGGGTTCATTAGTTAATTACTGACATTTCAAAATTTACTCCACCACCCAAAGCACATAGAAATTAAATTCATTATCTATGAAAAAGAAATATTAAAATAGAACCCTTTTAAGAACAATGCTTACACTGAGTATAAACCATTTTCTCAGTTGAAAATATTTTTTCCCACAGTTGTTGAAATAATGAGTTTTTACAATGAATTTCGAGTTGTAGAAATCATATTCTCATTTGATATATCCAGGTTGTTTTTATTTTTCTCTTTTGAAAGTTAAAATACAGAAATTTTGAAATTATTGGCGAAAGTCGATAATATCTTGCCAATTGAATCCAATTAAAATCAGAAAAAAAAGCTATTTGGTAATGCGGTTGAATTATATTAAATCTGAACATAAATAAATATCTTTGTAATTATGTAGGTAATGACCCCGTCTCTTTTTACATGATTGAGCCAATTCCAATATATATAGTAAACAAAATAAATAAATAAAATGCGTATCAAACTTTGTATATTTTATTTTTTAGAGCAAAAGGAAGAAAATTGTCGAATTTTCAAACTGAAAAAATAATTGCATATTATTTAAAAATGAAAGTTTAACCACTCTCCTACATTAATTTATTAGCTACACTTTGATCCTTCAGTAATTAGGAGTAAACCAATCACAATAATCCTTGTGTACACGCCTTTGTTCTGTGCTAACAGAGTGACTGGTTTGATTAAAAAATGTAATTTAGTTGCAAACCATTTTGTTAGAAATATTTTAATATCATCTTAACATTCTGAATCTACAAAATTCAACATTTTCGATAGAATGTAATTAATCAGAATTTCATCTTAAAATTCTGACTTCTCAAAAATTCAACATTTCTGATAGAATTCAATTAATCAGAATATCATCTTAACATTCTGAATTCTTAAAATTCAACATTTCCGATAGAATGCAATTAATCAGAATATTATCTTAAAATTCTGAATTCTCAAAAATTCAACATTTCTGATAGAATTCAATTAATCAGAATATCACCTGAAAACTCTGAATTATCAAAAATTCAACATTTTCGACAGAATGCACTTTATCAGAATTTCATCTTAAAATTCTGAATTCTCAAAATTCAACATTTTTGATAGAAAGCAATTAATCAGAATATCATCTTAAAACTCTGAATTCTCAAAAATTCAACGTTTCCAATAGAGTACAATTAATAAGAATATCATCTGAAAACTGTGAATTCTCAAAATTCAACATTTCCTATAGAATGCAATTATTCAGAATATCATCTTAAAATTCTGAATATTAAAAATTCAACATGTTTGATAGAATGTAATTAATCAGAATATCACTTAGATTCTGAATTCTCAAAATTCAACATTTACGATAAAATGCAATTAATCAGAATATCATCTTAAAATTCTGAATTCTCAAAATTCAACATTTTTGAAAGAATGCAATTAATCAGAAGTCAAAGAAAATAGAAATTTATCATGTACATCTACTTTCTTTGAAAGTTATCTTACTGTTTGAGTCATCTGTTTTGCACACTTACAAATGCACAAATGCAAACATTTTAAAACCTACTATGTTGATTATATACAAAACTTACGCTCTTTTACTCGAAAAAGCTCGCTCAGATATACACGTGTTGGGATTTTTTAAACACGTATATCAGCAAAACTCTCAACACTTTCATTTCTTAAGTCCACTGATAAAAGAGTCTAGGTGATCAACACCACAACTATCTGGAAAAAGAAATTCTAGATTTAGATTTTTCAAGAAAAAAATCTTATTCGTGTCTTTCATAACGAACAATGAATTTTTGTTCACAAAATATTTACATTACATTCGTGTTGTCGATTGCATAAACGCATACTGTTGATATATCAACTTCAAGAATCCTTTCATACATTATGTATCAACACGTGGCATCATAAATATCTTGTATTTTGAGTAATAACATTTGAAATAATTCCGAAAATTTGGCCCCCGATTTATCATTTATTTCCATCGTTTTTGTCTTTTGTGATGTTTTTCTGGTCGCTTTAGTTCAAAAATGTCGACGACTGTTTTTTATAAATTGAAGGTCATCGATAAAGATAAGTTATTTCAACTGTCGCTAAACATTTTTTCTAAAGAATTGAATGTATCAAATGCCTTTAAAAGTGTCCGTAGGATATTATATTATTCTAAAACGCCATTATCTACGCAAAGATGAATTTCGAACTATTTATATAAATATGTCGATGAGAATCGTTCGACTACTTTATTGTAATACCTTTGTTTCTATTTAGTTTACACATTATGAAACCGCTTTCAAGAAAATGTTATCATCACGGAAAAAAATATTTTAAAATATTACTAGAGGGAGGACTATTTGTTAAAAGTAGAATTATAGAAAACAAAAATACAAATATTCATAGAACTTAATTTTTCTGATTCGATTTTCAAAAATAGAATTTTATTGCAATTACTGATTTAATCACCACTTTATACTATCTACATAAAATGTTTTAGAAACATAGCTAAGCTCCCAATATATTATTGAATTATATTTCTATAACACTAAAAATCGCACATAAAATTATTATTTCATTCCTTTAATTTGCTCTTTTGAAATGTATTAGCATTTAATTACTTTATCCAAGAAGTTCATTTGTTTCTATTGGAAAATTGTGGCATTAAGTTTTCAAATGCTTTCGTCTCTTGTGCTTCATTTTAAAATGACGCAAAACATTTTTGAACCTGTTATTGTGAATAATTAGTTTCGGTAAATCATTTCACTTGACATTAAACATTTAGCTGTTTAATCGGTACCGTATTTGGCATTTAAGACGATAACCGTAGCTATTATGTAAATATAAGAATTAAGAGATGATATAAATATGTATAATTATGTTTGTAATGTGGGCGGAGGTTTTCAGGTTCTATAATGGCCACCTTTTTCTCTTCATCATACCTGTAAATAGTTTATCATGTTTTTTTATTTCCTCTTAATAAATTGTTTAATTTAAATATTTAATTGTCGGACTGAACCTTTAGAGACTTTAATCTGTCACAATTCCTCTGCTGTCATTCTAATAGCAAACGACTGAATTCCTAGCTGTTATATAATATATCTCTTTAACAGTTTCAAGTGTTCTTTTTAGATATTCAGGATTATTCACAATATCTGTATCAATTGCATCTTTTTTGCGATAAATTATGGAAAAAAAGAAATAACCCAACACCGAATTAAACTTTTTAAAATTTTATTTCATTTATTCCACACCCCCAGAGAGCATCTCAAATATGAAGATGAGAAGTTTTTTTGCATAATGGTTGATACTTCAGCTTCAGTTGTATAAAAAAATGAAATGGTATTCCCTTTATCCCCAAACGATGACTGGAAGTGTTCCTTCTGGAGGGGCTGTAGAGTGACCGGTAATGGTCCTTAGGATTCAATCACAGTTCCCTTCTTATCCGTGTGTTTCAGGTGAGCTTAGGTAGTTGATTAAGATTAGTTTCACTTACGTCCTGATTTGAAAAGTCACAAGTGCTCTTTATTTTCTCTTGTACGTATTATATAGAAAGTATAGCACTCATCAAAAAATTCAAACTCGAAATTTCGACGAATCTCCACGAATTGACCTTCCTGAATACGAAACAGTGTGTCACAGACGGCATGTGTCCGTCTGTGACAAAGGCAACTCAGAAATGATTCGAGTTGCAAATTGTGCAAATTGTTTGATATTATTTGCTGGACCTTTATTGTATTCCGATTAGTACAATTTAACGTCATGCTCGCGGGGATCAGAGAACGAATCATAGAACTAGAAAACATTTCACATGGCCATGAAATGCATAATAGCTTGGTTGTTGCCATTGTAATCAAGGACAATTACATATAACAATTATTATGCACGCAAATAAAACTTTAGGCCTCGTGCTTAAAATTTCCCCACTCATTATTGCCACAAGAAATATAATTATTTGTAATCGGCGAAATCGTTTTTAAAAACACAGTACTAGTAAGTCTATCAACATAAAAATATTCCCTTTTATAAAACGTTAAGATTGAATAATATTTATTTAGAATAAAGTTAAAGAAAAAATAAAGCAAAAAGTAACACTTTTTTAGCATTTATTGTTTTTCGATTAAGAGCTGATGATTATGAATTACCAATAACAATTTAAGTTTGAAAAGTTGCCAGGAAAAAACATTACAATTTGGTTAAATTATTGAGCTATTTATACTATCACGCAAACAAAGTACACAGAAGATATTGTAATTGTGAAAAAATTGTCTCAAAGTTTTGATTAATCTAAAATTTTTATACCTTCCTGAATCGGAAAATACATTTCTTTTTGAAATTGTGTCTGTCCATCTGTCTGTGAACACGATACATCAAAAACACTTTGAACTAGACATATGACATTTATTATATGTACTTACTATAAAGATTTCAGATTTTTACAAAGGTTTGTGAGAAATACATCCATAAGATATCTGCCTGCCTGATTACCCAAATAAAAGTGAACACAACAAATTTAAAATAGAAATATCTGGATAAATAAGATTTGATGCACTGGTTTAGAATGTTCAATATCAAATTTGGACTCGAATCTGTTAAAAGGTTTATTTCTTTGTATACATGTAAAAGTGATTATTCAAAAACGAAACAATTTCGCCAAGTGAACTGTTTCAGCGTCAAAAGTCTATTTTAATTTTAAAAAGAATCGCTAAAAATATTAACTACCTAAAGATCTGTACTTTTGAAGACATTTAAATATTATAATTTAACAAAGCATTGGTTCAAATTAATGAAATTTTTATGCAATCTATTGACTATGATTGTAGTTTCAAGTTGAATTTTAATTTCAATCTCTCTTAAAAAAATGTCAAAAAATATATATTTGTTTCTCCAGCTTTATTATTATTATTAATAATAATTATATGCCATTATGTATTAATGTCATTATGTATCAATATGTTATTATGTATTAATTATATGTCAGCAATTATTCGTAAAAAAAGAATTCAGTCTGCATCCCAGCCAAAATATATCAACAAAAATCGGACATCAAATTTTGTATAAATGCTGGGTTCCCTATTGCTCACCAATGCCATTCAGTTTTTGCGAAGATACCGAAATTTTTCTACTATATAATGTAAAGCATACTAATATTCTGTGTGAGACTCAGAAAATAAAAATCTGAGCACTCGATGCTTTCATAACTTTTCAAATTTATGCAGAGGATGAACACATTCATTAAAGAGAATGATAGAAAGTATCAGGGAGACTACTTCCGCTATTTTAGATTTGATATTTAAAGCAATCACCTCAAAATTGAACAAAATCCAACATGTGATATAATACCAAAAATTAAGAAAGATTTCTTCCTGATTTTTTTTTACAAAAGATAGATTAGTACAAACAATATGCAAAGAAATAATCAACTCTTTTAGTAATCATTAATCATAGCTTATGGCAAGGGAACTATGCAGGACTCTTTTTGTTGTTTTACTATGATGCATCTTAATCCTTCATAACAAGCGAGTGTTACTATGGAAACTACCCGATTTGATATAAACTGTGGTATATCAGTGACAAATGGTAAAATACATAAAAGGAAAACACGGATTATCTTTTGTGTGAATTTTGGGCGTTCGATTGGCATAATCGCTTTGATTCATCTTTTCTCAGAAGGGTGGACAATGGATGAATAGAATATCCAATGCATGTTTGGGAGTAATGATACCTGGAATCTCTTAACCTTCTATACAGGCACAAAAGAGGAGGTGTTCTAATCATCAAAAAACGGAGAAACAAATGAAACTCGAGATTTTGAAGAATCTTCGTTTTTCAAACCTCCCTGCAACAGAAGAACACGTTTCCAGAATTGTGCTTCCATTTTCGTCTGTGAATATGATTACTTAAAAATGATTTCATCTAGATGGAGGAAATTTGTGCTCTGGTCTTTACAACAGATTTATACAGGGTGTCTCAGCAAGACCGGATAAACTCTGCGTGGCCAGATTCGTAGTTTGGAAGACATAATTATGCCTAAAGAACTGTAACTGTACGACCCATATTTTTCGAGAAAAATAGGAGAGGAAATGAATGACGTTATACCCGGTTTATGGGGAAAAAACCTTTATTAGACCACTGGATTGGGCATCGGGGTCCTCTTTCACGGCCACCACGATCTCCCGATCTGACCCCCTTTAGATTTCTTGATATGAGACCACGTAAAGGAATTGGTTTATCGAGATCCAGTTACTTTAGAAAGGGTACGAGTCAATTCGTCTCCACGTTGTGTTTACTCTTGTGTACACTACGATGCCAGAACGTGTACAGTCAACCATTGCACGACGTGCGAATGCATTACTACATATGCGCGGGGGACATTTTGAACATCTTCCTTTATAAAATTAAGCAAGTACTGATGTTCATGTTTCGAAAAAAGGCCGAATATGACGTCATAAATTTTGTTTCGCGTTTTTCCCGAAAACTGTAGGTCATAGAAATGCAGTTCTTTATGCATCTTTTATGTAATCCAAACAACGGACCTGGTTGCGCAGAGTTTATACGGTCTTGCTGGGACACCCTGTAGATTTTATTTAAATTTCGGACGAAATATATTCAAAAGAAGTTTTTCAGAATGTCCAAATGTAAATGAATTCGATAACAGAAAAGTGAAAAGAACTATAGCGATAAAATTTGCTACACAAATTTAGCATTAAAAGTGTAGATGTCAAACAAATTTATAGTCAAATCACTCAAGACCATTGATCTATTTGTACTTTCAGAGGCATGATAAAGCTATCATTCTAAACTGCAATGATTTAAATATACGTAATATGACATCTGGCATCTGCCTACATTTGTAATTCTATGCTAAATGTGGATATCATTCGATCTGAAAAATACAAAATCAAGAGGAGCTATCTTTAATATCTAAAATAAAGATGAGTTATTCTGGTATTTTTGCAGTAACTTCATTTTGGCGACTGATCACCGAATATGTCACGTCATGAGACTTTTTCGGCATTATTGTTAATTACTGATATACTGTCAGTAATATTATTGTTGTTGTTAGTAATGGCACTTGCCATGGACAAGCTCGCTGACGCAGTCAACGATTTTGTAAGTCGAGGGTGAATTCTTGTTTCAAGTAGCGCCAACTAGGGCCAAGAATACGTCTTAGATACTCACGCATCCCATTCGCTTGCACAGCCCCTTTTTACAGGTGGGCACAGTCACACATCTCACAGATAGCACACAGAACAACCATGGCCTGACCAGGACTCGAACTCGGAGCTCCCAAATCACGAGAAAGATGCGCTACCTCTGAGCCAGGTTAATAACATTGGATGTATGTAATAATATTCATTAAGAATTATGATATCTGCAACACATTTATCTGCTTTATGTATCTAAGTATATCTTTCAACAGTTGAATATGTCATTAATAAAATAGATTTAGTTCTTGATTGACGCTGTATTTTGTATTCAATAACTTTAAAAAATTATTGCAGCGTGTAAGGGAAATTCGATTTTTTTGGTTAAAATGAAGTTTATGAAATAAACATTTTTTATAAATATTAATAATCGATGTATTCGCCATTACTGTTTATGGGATTTTTTGCTATTTTATTGGATGTATGAATTACCTTTCATGAAAATCCTTTCATGAAAACATTTCATGACACATGACACATTTCATGAAAATCCTTTCACCAAACCTTTGCGATTTAAAATTTATTTTAAAATGAGATGATGCGCATGTTTTTATTAGGCGTTTCCTATTCCATTCCATTAGATAAATATTAGAAAAAAAATTGCAAATTTTCAGCGTTTCTTTTATTTTAAAAAAAGGGGTTTTTTTTTTCTGCTGGAAGAAAAATTAATTTTTTTGAAGATGAAATTAAGTTATTTCGATGCATTTCATTTTCATTCTGGATTTAAAGGCCATAATAATGATTTTTGGGCTGTAGTAATGACAGACAATTTACACTTATAATTTAATTTGGATAATTTGGAATTTCGTCAATATTTTTATTCCTTTCCATAAGAATTGCAGACGAACAAAAAGAAAATATCTACTGACCTTATTCGAAGTCACGCACGTTTCAAAAGTTTCAAATTTCGAAACTGGGTGTGCTTACGGATCGGCCATTTTTGAAACTCATAATGCAAACTCTTTTTGACAGAATAAAAAAAAAATTCTCTTACTTTCAAATATCTTAACTCATCTTTTTCTTCTTTTAAACTGGTTGCCGCATAGGAAAGCTGAAATAAGATCAATGGAAGGTTAATAGAGCATGATGAGGACAGATTGACCAAGGTTGGAGACTATCCGTCTACTTGAGCATTTTCTGAAATACGGTTTTTATTTTCCCTCTGCTAAATTCATTGAACTCTTGATAATACACCGTCTTTAATTTCAAAATATAGTTTAAAAATCTACAACCACAATTAAAAAGGAAGTTTTACGAACGCAAACAAATTGAAAAGAAATTTATAAGAATAGTTAAGTAACAGATTTGTAAATAGAAGAAAAATAGTTTTTATTTTCTCGTTCATGTAGCATAGAGAAAGAACAGTAATCGTTAAAAAATCGAACACGAAATTTTGAAAATTCTCTAGGTTGTAGAACTCTTTGAATTCGGAAAAAAACATTCGTTTATTTCTTTGTGACAAAGAACAGCCCCCAAACGCATTGAGTTAAATAGTTGAAATTTCATAAACTGCCTTTGCACCAAAAATGCAGATTTCTATCAAATTTTGTATGAAATCTGTTTAGAGGAATTCCTATTGACCATCTGTTCGAATGGAAGTCAACATGACGAAGAGAGCTAGATGGATGAAATTCGGCGAATAGATTCAACATCTATAATGCAGATCTTTGAGCAAATCCAACAACTGGTTTACTGTCTGTCAGTCTGTAATTTCAGAAACAGGTAAACGCAATGACTAAAATATATCAAATTTCGCACATTGTTTTGTGACTACTAATGCAGTTTTGTGTCAGAACTTTGTTTCAGTCGGTTGAGAAAATTATGTACAAAATACCAATTCAATTTTTGGATATTATTAAATTCATTCAGAGATTAATCGCCAGGAAACTCACCAAGTTATAGTTATACTCGTCGATTTGACAATCAGATAATTAGTCTCAATTATTCGTTTTTCAAGAGGTTAAATATTATTGTGGAATGCATATATTAAAAAAAAATTTGCCTTGTTTTTTGATAAGATCGGATTGTATTTAATTATTGCTATTCAAAAATATATGATAAGCGAGAATTCAGTAAATAAATATTATCTTAACACACTTTGTTATTAATGTGTGTCCCTTTCCCTTACCTCAGGGCTTAAAAATAGAAGAGAAGACGTGTTAACAGCACACCTGAGGATCGCGGAGGTCAGGTTCGAGACCCGATTCCACTTAAGAACCATCGTCTAAGGGGTCTGTTGCACGTTAAATCCATCGCAGCCGAACGTCCCCTCCCCTGCTGGTGTGGTGTGGAGAGGAGGTGCCATCTCAAGTATCGTCTTCATCATCTGATAACGATTCAAAATTACGATTTCCGTTTAAAAATAGTCCTACTGTTGCTGTACAACGGGACGTCAATATAACTAAATTAAACTAACTAAAACATCTCATCTAATTTTCCAGATGATCATTACACCAGCTCTACTAAATAAATTTGAATCTTATAACAATCCTCACCGTCTTTCCTGTTATCAAGAAAATGGCACAGAGCATATTCTCATGTGATATTTAAAAAACTCAATTCAAAGAACTTTGGAACAAGTTCATTTTTAATTACCAAGAAATTTCGTCTCTTAAAATTCTAATCCAAAATACAGTTTTCCATAAATTTTTTATTAACAGTTTCTGAAGTTTTTTGATATTTATTAGTAGATTGGAATTAGGAAATAGTAAAGTTTGCAGCTAAAAAATCCTAAATTTTCTCTTTTAATAATAGAAATAATTGCATCCATTTTTTCACGGAATCTGTTTACCTGCAGTTGCTGCATCACCGAATGCCTAGGATAAACAGGCGTCTCTTAAAGAGGGAAATCCATGTTTATTAGAGTTTGAACATATTAAATAATGAATGCAAATGTAATAGAAACTGATGATAAGAAGAAAGGTTGAACTATTTAGAAATAGGAACTGAATACGTCAATCTTTACATCAAATTTGCACATTTTTATCAAATTTTAAATGAAATCCGTTCACAGAAAGTCTGTCTGTTCGACAGTTTGAATATAATATAATACAGAAACTTCAAAACAACGAGAGCATAATGGATAAAATTTGTTAAATATATTTAACATCTATAATGTAGTAACCTGCGAAAATTTGAGCTAAATCCGATAAAGGGATGATCGTTCGTCTGTATGAGTGTACTTTCCGAAATAACTAAACGCGATAGTTAAAAAACGCAATGATTTAAATCTATCATATGATGTTGTTTTGGGACTACAAGTATACATTTGTGTCAAATCTTTTTTTTTCAATCGTATGGGAAATGACCGTTTAAAGCAGAAATTCGATTTTTTGGACACTATTAACCACTAGGAAAGGATTAATCGCCAAAGATTATCGCCAATGTAGCACGTTAGATTCAATAAATATGCTAAATTCATGCCAAACTTTAATAATAATAACTTACTAATTCTTGTACACTGATACCATGAAAGACGTTCTTTGAAATTACATCTTTATTAGAGATATAATATAAAGGTTTGAGAAGACTGTTTGATATATGGAAATATTATAAAAAGTAAAAATTGCGAATGTAAATTTAATTTGTTTGACATTCCTCTTTACAAATTTTCAACATAAAGGTTTGCTGTAAATCTGATGCAATATTTTGTGAGTCACCTATATTTATTAATTTTTATATTTTATCTGAAAAATTGACTATTATGGTAAAATAGTTCTTTTAAGCCTTGTATACCACTAATACATTCAATCCAGTTTTCACACTGAACCAGAGACGAGTCCATATGTTGGAACAGGAACCAATTCCTTGGAAATCTTAACGGAATAACTCCTTAACTGCAATCCAAATGTGCCTGCGTCCTGGTACAGAGGTAGTGCGCCTTCTTCTTGGTCTGGGGGCCCAGGGTTCGACTCCCGGTTAGGCAATGATTGTTCTTTTGTGAGGTGTGAGAATGTGCCCCCCCCCTGTAAAAAGGGCCGTGCAAGCGAATGTGATAGTTTTGTAGCAAAAGTCATATTCTAAGAGCTTATTAGTTCTATTTAAAAAGAAAAAAAAAGAGGAAGCTCATTCGGTTTAAAATCGCTGACAACCATCAGCTCGCTTGTCCATGGGAAGTGCCATTAGTAAAAACAACAACAATCTAAATGTAATATTTCAGTAACTTCTACATAAATACCAATAAATTGAATAGTGAATAGAGTTCCTTCCCATGAGATAATTTTGAATTTATTAAGCATTGCTCCATTTTAAATAAAATTGCAAATAAAAAATCTAAGTTGAACAGGAATTCTTATTCTCTAAAAACCGAATTTCGACAAAATTCGAAATTTTTGAAAGTGCATAGAATTATCATAAGGTTGTAGTAATTTTCGATATATCAATAAAATATCAGAAAACAAATATTTTTTTGGCAAGTTAAGGTTATTTACTATATTTTTATCCGAAATAATTTATGAATGAAGCGGACTATCTTATCAAGTGTGAGTCGAAATTCCACTTTTGATTAATCAAAGAGCCCAAAGTTCGGTTTCTTAAAGAGGTCGAAAGTTATCTGATGCACCTATGCTTTGAAGCTGGCACGAAATCACTAATCGAACTTCAAGAAAATAATTATCAAAGCAGATAAACAGTCAAGTGAGTTATGAGGATTTATCTTGTGATAATAAATGTTTAATTTAGCTCCAAGTTTGAATAACATCTAACGGTGTCAATGAAACCATTGCATGAGCAACAAATTGAAACATTTTTTGACAACAGTACTTTATTACTTGCAAAGAGATTTTTTGACTTTCTATGGTTCTTACACTAAGAGAAGATTATCTCATTCCATAAATTTATGACTGTTTTTTAACCATTGCAAAAAATTATAATTCTTTGATAGTAGTCACCTTTGGCAATTGGTTTTTTTTGTCCACATTATTGAATTTTCCGATAACTAATGGAAAACACTTTTATATTGTTAGATTCAAGTTTATACCTGGTACAAATATTTTCAATGGAATATTGTTATCGTAAAGCAGCAAGCAGCAATGTAAAACATTTTTATCAAGCCAGAACATGATGTTATTTTGGGAATGAGAATCAACAAAAATCCGTAGGCGAAAAACTGAAATTGTATTATCTGCACGAGCATCTCAAAAAATCAGCTTTTAATAATGCGTTGCCATCCCATTTACAAAAGCTTTGGTTAAAAAAATAAGTTAACGACCATAGTAAACAAAACCTAGAAAAATGTCATTTGAGCACGTGATTATATGAAATGAAAAAAATTGGAAATGTGGTATTTTTTAAACAATCAATGCGATACAAAGTTTTTTTGAATCGTTTACATAAAGTGACTAATTCAATGAAACAATTAAAATATAATTTAACCTTTACGAGCACGGGGTGCTTGACCGTTGAAAAAGTGATATTCTGACATGATATATTGAAATATGCATAGATTTAATTTTAATCTTTATCCTATAATTTGATGCAATTGAAAAACATGAATTAAATTAAATTAGTGTACGACAAATAAAAAAAATGTGCACATTACGAAATAAAAGCAGAAATTAAAATCCTGCTAGGCAATTAAAACTGGCAAAAATGTGCAATTGAATGTTCTGACTTATAAGTGTGAATTTAACAATTAAAAAACTCTGTGGCAGATTGTAATAAAATAAAATTAAAAAATATCATTAAAATAAAGGAAAAAAACTGAAGGAAATTAGAACGAAAATTTTTGAATTTTAAGAAACAATGTTGCGTGATAATTGTTTAAAAGAATGTTGCGTGATAATTGTTTAAAAGATATGGGCATCAATTTAAATGGGCAAGGCAATGCAATTCCCCATCTGGCAACAGTTAAATGTTCGATAAAACTTTGAAAACGATTTCTTTCATATCTTTTTTTTTTACTGTAACTAAACGGAATTTTTGACAACACGGTGAGTACTCTATACAAAATTTCAATTAATCTTTTGTCCTCAATTAGTTAAGAGAAGTTAAATACAAACGTTCGATAAAGGACTTTAACTTTGTACATTGACTTAATTATACTTGACCGTTGCCATTCGGTAATAAGTAATAAGAGCGATATCTGTGTCATGTACTTTATCGTTATAATATGGAGGAAAATAGCAGTTTTAGAAGGCGGTTTTTATCTTGCTTAACAGCCACTGTAATCTAAAATATTTTGCTTGTCTATTCTTATGGACATGCTTTAATTGGTATGCTTTAATTTATCACGTGGATCAACTTCTGATGTTATTCTTAAAATGCATTTCCGAAAATAAAATTCATTGAATTTGAAAGCTATGAAATCCAGTAAAGCAATGAAGACTTTCAAATATAGAATAGTTAACATTATTTTTAAAAGCATTTTTGAAATAAAAGCAGTTTATGATTTTGTTTAATGCTCGTTTTCCAATTTTTTTAAAAAAAACTAGAATTTTATTTAAAAAAATTATTCGTTTGGTCAATGTACATTATTGTGTCATGGCTGAAAACATAGAAAAAAAATTGTAGCATATAATATATAAAATAAATAATAATATAAAAGAAGATAGAAACAATAACAGTATTTTATCAAACAACATGTATTACGTGCAATCTTGCATCCAAGAATAAAAATGAAACAGGAAGTTTATTTACCAAAAATATCATAAATATAAATTTAAACAATTTTATTTTTAATTCTAATCAATGAAATAATATTTTCTTATAGATGAAAGTTGAATTCTAATTTTAGAACTATTATATTGTCGTTCTTGTTAAAATTAATATCTTGTTCTTAAAAGAGCGTAATAGTGAAATATTTAACAACAGAAATTTTTTCCCCCAACAAGTATTCAATTTTGTGAGTTTTAAAAGAATATGGTTTCTAAAAATGAATAAAATTATTCTATATCATATTCATCAAAATTAGAACATTGAACTCAAAATCCAGCAAGGTGGCAAATCATTATAAAATGCTTATTTCCTAGAAGTATCTATTAGCTTATATAAATACGAAAATATTCAAAGAGATTATTATCTTTCAAATGTTCCTCGGTAACAATTGCAGTTTTTTTTATACAATCAAAAAATTGACCGACTTTTGTAAACTTGAATACATTTCCTTGAAATATAAAACGCAATATCTAAAAATGGGTCAGAAGGTAATCTATAAAAAGCAATTATTTTCTTCATAAAAAATACATCAAAGGTCTTACACACCATTACTGAAAAAAAAAGAAAAGAAAAGAAAAAAGAAAACCTCTTTTCTTCGACAAACATAAATCTTTCTATAAATCAATCATCTGCTCGAGGTACATCCAATAAACTAGACTGACAAATTTCAATAGGAGCCTCTACCATTCAACTAGGGACTTAAACCTTATTTTTAGAATCCTGGCCACCAGGTGTCCGTCAACACTTGTTGACTTTTGACGTTTGAGCGACAGTGTCACCGCTTGTAGCCAAACAGAGTATACTTCTCCGATCGATAAGGCTCCAACGAGGTTGAAAATTGATTGAGGTACAATCAAGATATGAAAACAGTCACACAATCTCTCCCCCCTTCCTACCTGCAATCCCCACCCCCCATCTGGACCAAAAAATATCACCCGGGTAACAGATCTATTCGACAGTCACAACATGGTTTGAGGTTCATTAAGTATTTCAACACCGTTGGTGGGAGTACGTTTCCGAAAAAGACGTATTTACAATTTTGAACTAAAGCTCAAAGATTTATTTTCCTGTAGGGTTTATAAAAAAGTAGCCAAGGAAGAGCTAATATTTGTTTTGGTAATTGAACAAACTTCAACTCTTGGAACATGGAATTTTTTGGATTTGTTTATTTACGTTCCATTTCTTGCTGCCATAACGATCCGTGGATCCGTGTTTGGTTAATGAAAAATTACTGGTCAACATTTTTAAGCCAGCCGAAGAGAATATTTTGTTGATTTTAATACTGAAAAAGTTATGGGTTGAGACGTATTCTGAATATTATACTTTATAAAAGAATAATAAAAAAACTTATACGTGACTATTATTTGCAAGAATTGTTTGCATGAATTTTTTTTTTGGGACATAAAGAACATTTTTTCGAATCAATTCAATTAGAGTTAAAAAAATTTTCAGTTATATTTTTATTCAGTTTGATTGAAAAAAGGATATTTTCTTAGAGTGATTCTAGAAATTTTAAAGAATAAATCGATTTCGAGAATATTTGAAAGAAAATCGTTTGGTACGGAGAAACGAGAACTTATTCTGGAACGGAGTGATCTTCTTCCTTGTGCACACAAAGGGACATCAATATGACCGAAAGTGACAACAGTGAACTTCCTTTGGAGCAGAAGAATAACCAAGTTGAGAGGGTTATTACCAAAAGTCAAACTTGGCCTCGCCCAAAGTAAGTAAAATATTATGTTTTTTTTTCTTATTATTATTCGAAATGCATTTTCTCATCATAAGACAAATCCATTTAAAACTGTGTTTCATTTTTACATTTATTTTCTATAATGATTTAAATTTCCTGACCTATAGATAAATATATTCAAACAGATGAACACTAAAAGAATGAAATTGAATTATTGAAAGATATTTGACATATTATAATTTATGCTTCTGATTTTTTTTTAAAAGGAAAGTAAGATTTTTGTTAATTTTTTTTGGTAAATACATTTGACAATTCTTATTTATTGTGTGGTAGTTTAAGGT
The DNA here is from genome assembly GCA_026289955.1 of Argiope argentata. Classification (NCBI taxonomy): domain Eukaryota; kingdom Metazoa; phylum Arthropoda; class Arachnida; order Araneae; family Araneidae; genus Argiope; species Argiope argentata. The sequence continues at coordinate 1,214,960 of JAOUZG010028580.1, read as the reverse complement.
AATAAATAAGTAGTAATTAGTAATTTGACGACAAGTTTGCTATTACTGGTTTATTCTGAAAACTATAGTATTATCAAAAATATTCAATAAAAATAATGCAAATTATTTTAAGATTATATTCTAATATTTACATAATATTGGCAATCTTTTGAGAAACAATTCAAAAGAGTGCAATAAAAGTCGAAAAAGGACCATTATAAAGTATGCAAAAAGTCGTTAAATAATAAACAAAAGTTGAATGTTTCTAGAGTGCAAAAATTAAAATCGAAGAAAATTTGAAAAATTAAATGAGAATTTTGCGATTCTTTGTGGCATAAATTTAATTAGTTGGAAGTATTAAACCAAATGATAAATTAGTAATGTCATCTGAAGGTGGCATCAATTTATTGAAAAAATAAACAATAATCAAATCGACTTTAGATATGGTTTTTTTTAATTATTAAATTTTATAATCCTATATGAATTCGATATGATTTTCAATAAACAATCACACTCATGTCCATAAATTAAGGAGAAAGCAATTTCAGGAAAAGAAATAGTCAGAAGCAAAACAAATGTGACTTATTTGTAAAGAATATTTATTAAACAAAAGGTAACGAGCAAAAATGTTGCTATATGTTTGATATCATTAATAAAAATTGCGATTTTTTGCCCAATGGAGCAAATTACAAAGACAAACCTATTTACGAAAACCATTATTACATGATTGGTGTGATAGTTAACACATAATATGTCTCCCAGACGATTCAATACAGTACATGCAGCACCTAGGCATGCTGAGTATCAAATTATCGATAACATCACTCATCAAGCGACTGAGGTGCAAAATCACGAGTTCCGTCCCCAAATAGCCCTAGTGTTGCCTTAAAACGGGACGTTATTATATCTAAACTAAACCACTCATCAAGCAATGCTCTCCAAAGTTCTGGTAGACATGTAGGAGGTGGTTGACGGGCTGCAAATCGCCGGACAATCCTGTCTCATACATCTCCGCTGGATTCAAGTTCAGTGAGAGTGCTGTCAAGTCCATACGGGTGATATCCTCCAATCGAAGGAATTCATTTAAGATGTTTGTACTGTAAGGACGGGCGTTGTCAACCGAAACACAAATTCTGCAATTTTGTGCCCAAAGTGCCCCGAAACAAAAGTACATGTTGTTCCAGATTATATATTCCAATAGATTTGGAATATCATGGTTTCAATTTGAACTTGCAGGTCAGTTCTGGGACCCAGAATAATTCCTCCCCAAACGAGCAATTTTGAACCACCATAACGATGTTGTTCAATGATACTCCCTTTGCTGGCAACCAGGGCCCGACTTAGCCTAACTGTGGTTCTGGAAAAAGTTTTTAGGGCCCTTCTGTACTATTTTAGTACGCAAAACGAGTGAGGTTGGCGAGCGCAGCTCATGACCACAATAAAAGGAAGGACGGGGTCGCAATTAAACACATCCACTGCAAATGCTAATGAGTTCTTTCGTGAAATCTGGTCAAAAGAAATCACCTAGATGATTTTACACGTGGAAGAATAATCGGAGAGTTCGAGGAAGGACGTAGTATGACCAGTGGAACTGAAGAGTTCGAAATCAACAAAAGTGTCGTTTACCGCGCTTGGAAAGCCTTCCAAACCACTGGTACAGTTGTTAAAAAGGTTGGTGGTGGCCGCCCCAGGAAAAGAACTGCAGTGGATAACCGATATATCATCTTGCAGTCGAAAAGATCCCGAAACCAGTCAGTAAACGCTATTGCTCAGCAACTGTGTACAGCAAAGGGGCGACAAATGTTGCGGTTTGCTGTGTCCAGACGCCTTCACAAAAGAGGCCTATTTGCCCGACGTCTTGAACGCTGCATAACTTTGAGCATTGGCCATCGGCAGCACCATTTAGAGTGGTGCAAGGAGCACAGAAACTGGACATCTCATCAATGGAGTCGTGTCCTCTTCACGGATGAGATTCGTTTTAGTGCTACAAGCGATTTATGACGTCAGTTTATTTGGATTGAGGGCCGGACACAGTTTCATCCCGGTAACATCACAGAAAGAGACCGTTACGGTGGCAATAGAGTTGTCGTCTAGGGAGGCATTATGCTGAACGGGAGAACTGAGCTCCATGCTTTCGACAGTGGTTCTGTAACCGGAGATAGTTATTGTAAGGAGGTGATCCTTTCGCATCTGCGTCTATTCCGAGATGCCATTGGAGCAGATTTCGTTTTTATGGATGATAATTCACGGTCACATCGGACTCCTGCTGTTCAGCAGCTACTGAAAAATAAAGATACCACTCGAATTGATTGGCCAGCATGCTATCCTGATTTAAATCCCATAAAGCATGTGTGGGATGCTTTGGGAAGATGCCTTGCGGCACGATTACATCCTCCGGGGAACACCCAACAACTAAAACAGATGCTGATTGAGGAACAGGTGCTCTTACCTCAAGAACTGTTGGACAATCTAGTGCTGAGTATGGAGAGACAGTGCGAAGCAATCATTGTAGTAAGGGGAAGCATCTCCTAACGAACATCTGCTTGTTGTTCTTCCTCTTGGACAGACAATCATGTGTAACGATACCATGAGTTCAACAAATTCTTTTTTAGTTTTATTTCATAATTGAGTGCATTGTATTCAGTTTTGCACTACTATGCTTTCGTCATCCTATAAGTATAAAAGGCTGTCTTTCATTTCTGAATTTCATGTCTCTCAGATAATTTCTCGTAGAGTTAGAGAAAAACACACACACACACCTGTTGATTAAGTGTTGCACACTAGCGTATATTAAAATCGGAAGATTGTATAGTGGTGTTTTTTCTTTGATTATTTGTGTGTGGCCTTCTGTTATTACTGTATAGATAGAAAGATAGAACATCGAGTGAACTTGAATTTTTATATTAAATTGAGTAAAGTGGCCATAGAGTCATTCATTATACGATAGGCATTCAGAGTTAAAATAATGGCCCAAAAGGCATGGTTCGAAAGGTACAAATTCAGAAACAACGCTCATTATGTTCGTTAATACTGAAATCTTTCATCTCAAAATCGTTTCTTAGATCCAGATGAATAACAGAAGATGATAAAGTAAAGTTCCTCAGTATTTGAAGAAGAATATCTAACGAAAGTAACTTTATCTTCGGAGCATGCAAAATTTGAAATGCCATGACAACAATGCATCTTATTGGCGCTGTTCTTGAATTTCTTTTCATTCCAATTAAAATATACTTTGATGCTGGTAAGGCTAAGCACTTGTAAAATTTCCTGTTTCAAAAAAGTGACAAGCAAAACGTTTTCGATTTTGAACGGTTGTCGATAGTTAGAACGAACTGATAAAAATTTTATTCTCTATAATTCAGAAAAAAAAAAAAAGGTTTCAGTAATTTTAATACCAGTACTTAAATTTAATGAAACATTATTCCCTATAATCATAAGATATTGCATAATATTACGGCAGATTTATTCAATATTGTGAACGTCTTAGACATAATGAATTAATCGCAATATTTTTGAGAGTCATCTCTTAGAGTTTTAAAGAAGATAATGTTTGGAGTTAAGAAAATAATGAAAAAAAAAAAAAATCCCAGCAAAGGATTTAGTCAGTTAGCACACAAAGCATGTTACACAGTATT